>WBMZ01010081.1:0-80933 GCA_013400975.1 Atrichornis clamosus
TGTAGTTGCAAACCAGGAGGTGCTGGGTGGGGAGGAAGAAGGTCTGAGTTCTCCCGTGTTTCTCACGTGTCTGGTCGTAGTCTCCTCGGTGGCGGCGGCAGTGGCGGCAGCAGCAAAAGCTGGGGTCTTCGGCTGAGGCGAGCAGGCGGCTGGTCTCTCTTCGGAGGGAGGGAGCGAGAAGGCACAGGAGCCCCGGCCCCTTCTGGAGCCCCCCCACTCAGATGGGGGGAAATCTGCTGGCGGTGATGCCGCGGCGGATGATGTCCGTGTCCAGCGAAAAACGGCAGGGAGGGAAAAACTCCCGGGAAACTGGGAAACCAAAACTCCCAGAGCCAAAGCCCCACACCACGTTCTCCCGAGCCGGGCGAAGAGGCAGTGAGTCCGAAGAAAAAAAACTTCTTTTCCGGCTGCCGGGGTCTGCTCCCCCCACCTCCCCCCACACGCACACACCTTTCCCACCTCCTTTTGTGTTTTCCAAAACCATATCAAAGACTGGCCAGGGTGATCAACCGTTCTGTTATGTCCTGATTGTCTGGCATTTGCATATGACTACACTCGCCCCTGCCAGTTGTCTCCCTGATAACCAACGAAAAAAGAAGAAAAAAATTCACTAAGAAACACAAACCCACCACAAGTGTGCAGAGGACAGTTTCCTGGTCCAGGGATTAGACAAACCAACCAGAAGTTAGGCATTACTGGACCTGGTGGACAGTGTGGACAAGCTCATTAAAGGAGTTGATTGGTGGCAGACTGGGCTGTAGGGCAACCTTGCCCTAATTGAGCTTGTGATCTCTAGGAGCAAAGTCAAGACCCTGAACTTTGAAAGAGTTCCAGAAATTCCAGCTGTTTAAGGGGTGGGTGAATGAGATCTCTTGTGTAGCTGTCCTTAAGGACAGATGGGCTGACCAGAGCTGACATCTTTTTAAGGTCACTTTTCTGAGAGCCAAGAGTTCTCTATCCCAGTGTGTAGGAAATCAAGCAAGGCAGGCTGGAAACTGACAGTAGTGAGCAAAGGTCTGCTCCTTAAACAGTAGGAAGCAGGAAATGCAGAGCCAGACACTTTTCTCAGGTCTCTGATCCTCTGAGTGGGTGTGGGGGGAATGAAGTCCCTCACACTAAAAATGAAGAGCAGGTTTGGGATCATTTGATGAAGCTGAATAATCACAGTGGGACTTAATGACATACATCCCAGGGTACTGAAGGCTGAGGTTGCCAAGCCCTTCAGCTCTAGGGTCCCCCAGCCCAGGAAAGATGTGGACCTGCTAGAATGGGCCCAGAGGAGGGCCAGAAAGGTGATCAGAGGGATGGAACACCTCTCCTACAAAGAGAGACTGAAAACTAACCTGGGTAAATATCACAGAAAAATTTGTTTTATTTATCAATTATTTA
The DNA here is from genome assembly GCA_013400975.1 of Atrichornis clamosus. NCBI lineage: Eukaryota > Metazoa > Chordata > Aves > Passeriformes > Menuridae > Atrichornis > Atrichornis clamosus. Next base: position 1,390 of record WBMZ01010081.1, read on the forward strand.
TGAAATTCCTAAAAACCAAATCAAGATATGCTGAGTCTTAACCTACCTGTGCAAGAATCTAATGTTTTGGAGGGAGAGTAAGGAGGGCAGAAATAAAAACAAAACCAAAACCCCAACCTGGATTAAGCCCCGGAGGCTGCTTCCTTGATGGGAATGATTGATATAATTAAGTTTTATATCATTCATTGCTTTATACTTGTGCTGACCTGCTTTGCTGGATAAGGGTATTGTTAAGAGATTTTATCTTATATCCAGCTCTAGGCCAGCAGGCCCAGTGGTAAAGTTGAGGATTATTAAACAAAGCTGACTACTTGCAGTTCTGTATTTTCAAAATGAAATTAAAACAAACTTCCAAATTTCAAATAGACTGATTTTCTTCTTTTTTTTTTTTTGTGTTAAAATACCAGATTTTTCAAAGTAGTTTGTCACCGTATTCAGTAACTGCAGCTGAGCCTGGGGCAGGAAGTAAATTTGCCAATGTGCAGGGATCATTAATGCTGGCTGCTGAGGCTGGAGAGCTGTGCAGCACTTGTTTCTTGGCAAGAAATCATGTAAGTAATCAGCAGGGTCCCAGAAGGTCATCCTCCTTCAAGTGTTGCCTAAAAGGCTTTTTGCTCTTTTTCTTTCCTCTATTTGAATTGATCCTGTCCAACAGGGTCTGGCTTTGTACATAAATCCTTGCTTAAGCTTTCAGCCTGTGCTCTGGCTGTGCTAAGTTGACTCATACTTCTTGGTGTACAAAACTCAAAACATATTTCTGGTTGGACAATGCTGATATTTACTGGAGCTGTGCCCTGAAAACCTCTGCTCCACTGCTGTCCTGACCGCTGTGTCTGTGACAGCAGGCTCAGGCTCCTGCCTTGCCCTGGGCTGTATTGCTCCAGAACGGGAGCTGGGGTGTCCTGGCAGCACAGAGGACCTGGCTGATACCTGTGCCTCTGAATTAGTTGGTCACAGCTGGGAAATTCCTCTCTGTTCTCAGGGTCAAGCAAAATGAAGATCTAGCCCTGGGAAAAATGAACTGCTAGGAGCTAGGACTAGATAAACCCCTTTCTTCTGTGTATTGAAGATTTCTTGAGAAACTCTTTCTCATGTCCAGAAACTGATGAGTGCTCTTAAAATTAATCTGTTTAGCATGATCCTGGACCTTGGATCATGCTGTTAGGGAAAAGAACATCCAGGGAATTGGTTCCATTTTGTTTTCAATTTTTCAGATTGGTACAATTTGGTGTAAGGTAAAAAAAACCCCAAAACAAAACAAACCTGAAATCTTTTCTCCTTCCCTTTCTCTGTCCTGTTAAGAAATCTTGTTTGGATTTGCCAGTGTCTTAAAGGCCTGTTCTTCCTTTACCAAGATCCGGACTAAGGTGAGTTTTCTACCTTCTGATGAGTTTCCTAATATCTTGAAGAAATGACTTGGATCGCTCTTCCTGTGTCAATTTTACTGAAATATAAGTTACTGTTTTGAATTTGATCAAAAATGAATTTCATAGAAAATGTGGTTACAGATATGGTTGTCAAGTAAGCAAAAAATCTGTACATTAAGAATCTTTTAAATATTTGATCTTAATGTGCTAAACTTCCCCTTTCAGTTGACTGAAGAACTTTTCACTGTGGGAGGGAGGGAACTGTCCATTTTTTTCGTTGATTGGCTTTGGAAGAAAAGTGAAGGCTCTCTGAGATAATGTGTAACTTTGGAATTGTTTGATTCAGAACGCTTTGATATGTGACAAATAAACATGAAATTTAGTAGATCACATCATTCTACAACTTGTATTCCCAGGCTTGGGATGCAGAAGTGTATATATTTAGATTAATGTAAGCTTTTTTGCACATTTCAAGGAGCAATATTTCAAATAAAATTCTGTAACTTCAAGTATTCTACCCCCTCTGGACATGCTGGTTTTTAACTCTGAAATCAGCCAGAGACAAGTAGGTGCAGCAACGTGTGAGCAAAATTGCTTTTGACTTTGGTCAGGGTAGGCTTTCACAGGACAAATAAGTGTTTGACCTGATAACACTGAATCAAGCCTCTTTTTATTTGGGAGGCAACATGGCATGTTCATATCCAGACAGGCACTTTTATTCCAAGGTCACATCCCAAGGGTGTATATAGAATAAACCATGTACTGTTCAATTTATCCATGGCAGGAGGACAGAAAGGGGAGCTGACCCTGCTAGATCTTGATCCAGTTGTGCTTTCACACCCAGGTACTGCTGTTGGGGTAGTGACACCCCTGTGCTCCTGGGACAGTGGGTGTCGGCGTGATTCTTCTCTAACTGGCCTCGAATGCTTTCTTCAAAGGAGGTAATGGTTCACTAGACCCTGTCAGGATGTGAACTCTGAAGTGTTTTGTCCTGCTTGAATCCCTGATTTTTCTGAATACTTCAGCTGCTTCTTCCTCTGCATAAATGGAAATAGATGTTAATGCATGTGGTGGTTGCAAAAATTAATTGGCTGTTACATGTAAAGATGAAAAGAGCCATATGAGTGTTGAGCAGTGACAATGATGTGGACTGTGACAGAAGCTGAGAAAACCTAGAATGAGGATCCTAGGTTTATAAAAAGCAACAAAAATCAAACCTGTAGATAAACAGTATATACTGCTTCACCTCTCATGACATTAAGAAAACTGACAAAAAAGCATAGAAATATTACAGTACTTCTCTTTAAGCACTTTGAAGTCATAGGTACACTGCTTCCAGCATTCAGAAACTTGGTTCCACAAGCACTAACTGTAACTGTAGGTTGTACATGGAACTGATTTCAAAATTAGTAAGAAACCCACCAAAATAAATGACCAAAATGTTACCTCTGGCAAGAATCACGTGCAACATTTTATTAATATAGAGATGTTTTGTTTGTCAGCATTTCTTACTGAGGAATAGTGTCTTCAGGGTGCATGGGCATAGGAATTTGGGAGTACTCCTGGTATTTGAACTGTCCTTTGTGTTCACTGTTTTTTGATGTGCATCCTTTTTATCTATATGAATGAAAGCAGCAGTTCTTGTTCAGGTCCAGAATGGTGTCCTTCTGTTACGTTAACAAATGGCAGCCTGATGGAGTAATAAATAATTTATGAACTTGGGATATTGATTTTTCTTCAGTGCTTATAGGAAATTATACGCTTGTGGCTTCAAGAAATAATTGGTCCAATTTAATCGCATAAAAATTATAGTCCTTTTTAATTCTTTTCAAATGGAACTTTAATGACCACTGGGTGTATTACAGAACAGAGCAGAAGAGAGGATGTCTGCTTGGACTGAAGAAATAGGAGGGCCAGAAGCAGCAGGTTTTACAGGTCTAATAAAAAAATTATTGCTATGGCAGTGGTTTTGAATGAAAGCTAATGGACACTTGTCTGATCACAAATTGGCCTTTTCACATGGAAATGTTGTGAATTCTAATAGAGACACTTAGTAGCACAATGCAGACTAGAGGCACAGTGCCTGGCGTATTAGGAAAAAAAATTTCATTTGTTAAACTTCACTGAAAAGAAGGTGGATTTTGTTTAATGCAAAATACATTTTCTGGTGTACTGCTCTTCTGTGTAAGCTCTGTAGCTGGGAGGAGGGGTAAAAACTAAACCAAGGGAAGGAACTGATATCAGCAACTTCACCAAAAAAAGGTCTGAATTTGTCTTTTTTTGGGGAGGGAAAAACACTCTGGTACTTGGTTAGGGTATTCCACGGTATTGATTGTTTCTAAGTAAAATATAAGTAGCTTGTGAAACATACCTCCCTGAATATTCAAATTTGAAAGAACTACATTGACCAGCTTCCTCAGAATATAAAAATAAATTGTGAGGTGGTTCTACAGTCTTTGCTTAAAGTCAAGAATACTCATCTGCAAGCAGGTTTTAGTGAAATCACATGCTGCTCTGGCTTTTTATCATTCTAAGGTGTTAAGTTTTTTTTAATGAAAGCCACTAGGAAACTGGCTTTTTATAAAGCAGATGTACTAAAATGAAGTTTCCAACCACTCTGGAACAATAGCTAATTTCCATCTTTACATTGTATATGTAAAAGGATGAATGTGGTTTGATGAGGCTCAAACTTATACATTTTTCTGAGCAAAAAGGGGGAAAATCAAACTATTATTTCTGTCTGCAAGAGAGTATCACTTAAGCTGGATGTAAAGCTTATGTAGTCTAATCTATTTTGCTCATCAATAGCAGGAACAAAGCAAACAGGCACTAGTGAAAAATAGAGAAGCTGCCAATAATTTCAGCACTAATATTGAGATGGTATTAATAATAACTCATCCTGGATCGCTGTAATGCTTACTGTAGGCTTAATGTGGCATGTCAAATGGTAAACTGATGCCTGGTGTTAGCTGGAGGCTGAGAGTTGCAGAGCATCTCAAAGCATTTTCCAGGGGAATAAACCAGATTTGGGAACTGTGACACAGGTAAACAAGCCAAACGTCTTCACAGTAGCCTTCTACCACCAGCCTAAAACCATACTAGAAGAGTTTTAATCCACGTTGTTGCCTTCTGGGAGGGGGTAGCTGTATGTGTATAGCTACATTATTTTAGGGGACATACTGGATGTGGGTGTTTTCTGTCCCTACGCCATAGAGAATGTCCGGGTCTCCTGAGAAATGTGGGACTTCTGGTGTCCTTTGGATAGCTTACTCCTATGTCAGATTACAGAAAGAATTCTCTGCTGTGAGGGTGGTGAGGCACTGGAACAAGCTGGACAGAGAAGCTGTGGATGCCCCATTCCTGGAAGTGGGACGGGTCTCTAAACAACCTGGTCTAGCAGCAGGTGTAATGGGGGTATGCAACTGGATGACCTTTAAAGTCCCTTCAAACCCAAACCATTCTATGATTTGTGGTACATTTGACCTTAATAAGCATGGTGATGGCATGTAGCCATTGCAAGACCAGCGTTCACAGATGGTGGTTCGTTTTAGATGGCTGAAGTGAAGGGTTTTTTCCTCTTCCTGGGACTCTGGAGATTTCTTCACTTGTTGCTGACCGACACAGTAGGTGAACTAAGTTTGGGTTTTCTGTTAAAAGGATGACGCTGTTGCTGCTGCTGTACCAGGAACATACAGGAGTTGTTTTACTGGATATAATGCCCAGTTTCTAAATGTGATTTTTGAATCTGCAGGTTTCTAGTTCCAAACACTGATAATGGCTGGACAAGAAGGATCCTCTTGACTGTTTTATTAAAAACTCACAGTAGCTATTATTAAAAATTCTATAAATATAGAATTCCAAACTTCAATTCCAACTTCAACATACATTTTATGACCACCAAATGTTTACTTTATGATTGGGGTAATAATAATGTTATCAAATATAACATTGAGTCTTTATTCTGTTTTGATGCACAGATGTACGCAAATAACTTGTATTAACATTTTTATAAGTGAGATTTCAATGGCAAGTTTATTAATAAATCGTTGCATAGTGTTCAGACTGATAATATTAGTTCCCTCTATCTTTTTATTTGGGCAGCTAATGAGGTTTTTTTCCCTAGTTGTCAGTTCTGAATTTCTGATAGATTAGAACAAATGGGACAAGGCTGAAGAATGCCTAAAGCTATACTTTGTTGTTAAATTGCTGGTTCAGATCCATTTTGGCTGGGAAGTGAGAAGTGGCCAAAGATTGCTTTGTAAGATGCCTTACTGCTCTGTGTGTCCTGCAGCACAGGCACTCAGGAAGGGACAGAGGCAGAGAGAAGCTCACGAGCACGCTGTGTTCTACTTTCCCTCTGAATATCTTTCTTCTGGAAGATGCTGTTCCTTTCATACACAGGGTTCATGACGGCAGGGCCTGTGGCAGCACGGGATGTGTAATGCAGGCTGCAGCACAGTGTGGCTGTGAAGCTTATATAATTTGGCAATGTGTCGCCTGTCAATAGGAAAAGAAGTAATTTGCTAGGCACAGAGCTAGAAGCATCTTTGTAATCTTGAACAGCAGTGAGTCTGAGGAAAACATTGTTTTCCTCTGTAGAGGCACAGATATTGCAACTCCAGCTCAAAGTACAGGTGGTGCAGGCTGTACTGGGAGACAGCTGGGAGCATGGAGCTGGGACTGCATTCATTGCAGGGCACTGCTGGCTACCAGTGCCAGGTGTGTGGCAGGAATGGAAAGGGAACAGAAGGGGTCAGGGATAGTGGTGCTGGGGGACTTGTGGTATAGAGGAAACAGGCAGCTGAAGAGCAAATCTGAGAGAGAGCTCAAGCATCTGACTACCTTAATTCTTCAGTGTCCTGCTGTCTGTGCCCTTGTTAAATATAGATGCTTCTGTTTTGAAAATACTCTCTTTAATGGTAAGGTTCTCTTTCTTGGTAGCTCTGCTCTTCCATGTGATTTGGCCCTTGGGAATCATGAAGTAGTCCTCTGCTGATTCCTCTTCCTCCTCCTCCTCGGGCAGGTTTATGATGGTGAGGTGCTGGCCGGAGATGTAGATGGGGCTGGAGCCGTTGGTCAGTTGGAAGGTTACAGGTGGCGTCAGCTTCTTATTTTTTATTGTGGTCGTGGGCAGCTGTGATTGCATCAGTGTGCCCGTGAGCACTAGGAAACAGGTGTTGTTGGTCACTGCCGTCACCCTATGGAATTCATCCAGAGACGACTCCCCCAGGGACAACGTGTCCAGGATGAGCTTGTGCTCACAGTTCTTCTGCTTGGGTACCTCAATGGTGCAGGAACTATTTTGACTACTCAGCTCGCACCCCCAAAAGGGAGACATCTTGGAGTGGTTGCCTCTGCGACCTTTGCAGGCCATACTGTGGAGATGGTTCAGCCCAAAAAAATTCTTCAACAGCCCAAATGATGCCCACCAGGTGTCTACTTGGACTTCAGCAAAGCCTTTGACACTGTCTCCCACAGCATCCTCCTGGAAAAGCTGGCAGCACCCTTCGCTGTGTTAAGAATTGGCTGGACGGCTAGGCCCAGAGAGTGGTGGTGAAGAGTGCCACAACCAGCTGGCAGCCAGTCACCAGTGGTGTCCCCCAAGGATCAGTGCTGGGGCCAGTCGTGTTTAACATCTTTATTGATGATCTGGATGAGGGGATTGAGTCCTCCATCAGCAAGTTTGCAGATGACACCAAACTGGGAGCAGGCACTGATCTGCTGGAGGGTAGAAGGGTTCTGCAAAGGGACCTGGACAGGCTGGATAGATGGGCTGGGTCGGGTCCANTGGGTCCAACAACATGAAGTTTAACAAGTCCAAGTGCCAAGTCCTGCACTTTGGCCACAACAACTCTCTACAGTGTTACAGGTTGGGGACAGAGTGGCTGGAAAGTGGCCAGGCAGAAAGGGACCTGGGAGTACTAGTTGACAGCTGCCTGAACATGAGCCACCAATGTGCCCAGGTGGCCAAGAAGGCCAATGGCATCCTGGCCTGTATCAGGAATAGTGTGGCCAGCAGGACCAGGGAAGTCATTATTCCTCTGTACTCGGCACTGGTGAGGCCACTCATTGAGTGCTGTGTCCAGTTCTGGGCCCCCCCAGTTTAAGAAGGACTTTGAGATGCTCGAACGCACCCAGAGGAGGGCAACAAGGCTGGTGAAGGGCCTGGAACACAAACCCTATGAAGAATGGCTGAGGGAGCTGGGCTTATTTAGCCTGGAAAAAAGGAGGCTCAGTGGAGACCTTCTCACTCTCTACAACTCCCTGGAAGGTGGCTGTAGCCAGGTGGGGGTTGGTCTCTTCTCCCAGGCAACCACTGACAGAACAAGAGGACACAGTCTTAAGTTCTGCCAGGGGAAGTTTAGGTTACACATCAGAAAAAAATTCTTAACTGAAAGAGTGATTGGGCACTGGAATCATCTGCCCAGGGAGGTGGTGGAGTCACTGTCCCTGGATGTGTTTAAAAACAGACTGGATGTGGCACTCAGTGATATTATTTAGTTGATGAGGAGGTGGTAGGTCATAGGTTGGACTCAGTGATCTCAGAGGTCTTCTTTTCCAGCCTAGTTAATTCTGTGATTCTGTTACGAGTGGAACATTATCACAGATCTTCTAATTGTGCTGTAGAAATCTGAAGTTGTTGAGGTGTCTAGCTGAGGCCCTGAATTAGCAAAACCCTTACAGCTTGGATTGTATTTGATAAAGCAATTGTGAACACAATTCTCTAACATCAGTGGTGCTGGAAAATACTTGCAAAAACTTTGCATGTACAACCTCTAAATACCGTAATGGTACAGATACCCACTATATAGCCTGATAACTGTTTCTCATTCTAAGCTGGTTTGTTTCTTTGCTTGAGAGTATGGATTCTACACCCTGGAGAGAAAGCAGAGTTTACTGTTCAATTAGAAAATTTTATTTTCTTGGAGGCAGCATTGATCTCCTGAACTGTTATCTGTTGCTGTCTAATCACAGAAAATCTGTTGCTTGTACAGTAGAGCCCGATTGAGTCTCTCCTAAAAAGGTAGGATGTTATTTCTGTGTGTGAAAGAGGGGTTTGGAACAACAGGGGTTTGCTTTTGGCATGTTACTGATCAAACTTTGACGAAAAAGGCAACTCTGCTTAGCCTAACTAAGGAGGTAAGGGAAAGAAACAGCCAATGGGTATTTAGTTTTTTCATTGCATAATTGGACCTGATTTGATTCAAAAACAATGGTGCACAGCTATGAATTGAGGCAGTATGCTACTGCCTTGAGCTACCTGTGCTGATATTCTGGTCAGAAAGTTGAGAAAGATGATTAAACCTCACCCCTGCTACCTTACTGCCTGTGAAGTAACTAACCAAAAAAATAATTAGCTGTTTCTTACCTAAAACAAGACTGAGAATCCATGTGATGGATGCACAAAGAAAGGTCTGTTGTTCCTGTACCTGCCAATTATGTTCTATCAGTCTGGAGAGTATCCAGACTTCATACACAGACCCGTGCTGTGCCTTGTTTGGGAGAATGTTCAACAGGAGTTGGATTACAACGATCTTTGTGGGTCTCTTCCAGCTCAGGAAATTCTATAATTCTGTTTTCTTTCTGCCCTTTCACTTGTCATCTTTGTCTTAAGGCTCCAGATGTGACCTTGCTGTTAAATATTTGAGTGAGTTTAGCCTTACACAGGGTGACATTTCCCAGAAAATGTAGCTAGTTATCAAGATCCCAGAGCATATGTGTTTCCCGGCAGTTGGCTGGTTGCTACTTCATGGACATCAAATAGAAGAAGGGAAGGAGAAATGACAGTCTGGAGTTTGTAAATGATTTGATCAGTTTGCTCCTAGAGATGATGGGTCTTATGAGGAAGTCGGGCAAAATGAGGTTTGGGGAATTTGACGGGTGTTTGAGGAAAGCGTTGTCAGCAGAGGGCCTAATGGCAATAAAGGACAACTGATGGTGTAAGTGAGGCAAAAAGAAGTGTGAGTAGGGGCACTGACCACAATGATGTGTGGACTAGAAAAAACAGTGCACTGTCTTCCCAGTGGTCCTGAGCCAGTCTCATCACAAGCTGATATATAGATATTCCCTTTTCTTTTTCTCTGTGAGCTCTGCCAAGAAGACCAAGCATTTGAAAAGCTTGATTTTTATTACAGTCTAAATCAGGAAAATTAAATGGTAAAACCTTCAGCTGTGTCAGACAAAATAGGGATAAAAAAGGGATTGTGAATAACTCTTCCCTGTGTTACTGTACCCTTCCAAGGAAGGTTCAGGCTCAGTCTCATTCAACTCTCCTGCCAGGTGAGTTTCAGGAGATGTTGGCCAGCCCTGACGAGCCGGTCCGGGGGGGCACACCCGCACCCCGGGCAGGCGGCGCTGGCCCCGCGGGAGCGGCGCCGCTTCGCTGCGGCACGGGCTGGGAGCCGCTTCCTGCGGCGAGAGGAGCGGCGGGGGCCGGTTAGCTCAGTTGGTTAGAGCGTGGTGCTAATAACGCCAAGGTCGCGGGTTCGATCCCCGTACGGGCCACAGCTTTTGCTCGTCCCGCCGCCGCTCCCGGCGGTCCCTGTGTCCCACTGGGCTGTCCGCGGTGGGAAAACAAAGCGGGAGGCCCGATGTGAAATAGCCCAAAAGGAACCAGGAAAAACAAATACGTGTGTGGGAAGTGCCCTCAGGAATGTTTTAAATCTTTTCATTGGACGTCAGCAAATATCCAGTGTTTTGCCTCGGAGCATTTTGTTTACGTGTTTGTTAACTAGCGGCAGGCCTGAAGGTGGCTTGCAGGAACTCAGAAGATGCTCTCTTCCGGTGAATAATCCCAGAAACTAAACCGTCACGGCAGGTCTTTAGCCCATTGCAGTAGTGTGACTCTTCGATAGCTCTCTGTCAGAGGTTGGAAGATGATGAAGGGAGTGGGGTTTATTTTTTTCTTTGGAGCATGAGGACAAGCAGATCTCCCTTGGCAGCCTGATTTTTCTTTGAATATTCTGAACTCCATATAGGCAATATCCAAATTTGACAGACACAGTGTAATCTGGGTCTAAATTTTTATGAGTGTGCTATTTAAGATTCCAGGCCAAACTGAGGTGTTCTAACAGAGTTCTACATCTGCAGGTGTGGCCGAGATGGATCCCTGCCAGCTCAATTGGCCTCTCTAAGGGTGTTTTCTCTCTAAGAAACTTCTCTTAGAAGCTCAAAACAGTTATTAGTTTTGTCCTATCTACCTCTGAACTGACATGGGATTTCTACAGAGGAGGGAAACTTTCTGGTGTAAATATTTTCATTGTCGAAGCCAGTGGTTTTCTTATTAGAGCTGCATACAGACAAGTGACAGCTTCGTTGGGAATATGCTTTGAGTTAACAGCATTCTATTGACTTCTTTTACAAATTTGCTAATATGCTCCTTCAGTATCCAGGCCTGTTGCTAATGGCTTCTTCCAGTTGCAGGAGTTGATTCAAAATTATTGATAATAATTAAAAAAAGGAAAAAATATAAAGAAGAAAAGCAGGTAACACTTCATGCCAAAGTCAGAGTTTTGACGTTACACATTCCCCACAGTGTCACCAAGGTGTACCACAAGGGCATGTGAGAAGAGTCGCTCCAAAGTCATAATGTAACTTGTAAATCATAAAGATGAATATTCAGGTTATCTAGCATCCAAACTGCTGTTATGACTCCATCAGATGTCACCAGAGAATAATGTGGTTCTGGTTTGATGACCTTCTGTCTTGCCACTCCACTCAATGATCTTCCTCAATTCCTTTGAGTCTAGTTATAGTGGCCAGGACTTGACTATATATAATGACATCCATTTTAAATGAACTGAAAGGAGAAACAACACGGTGTTCTGCTTCAGGAAAAAATAAAATCTGGGATTAATATTGCTTTATGTTTCTCACACTAGGAACCTGATTTTTATTACAGCTATGTTGCTGTACAGCCAAGTCCTTGCTATAAAACCAAGGTGATGCGATGGCTCCTTGGCCACTTTTTTGGTTTGGTTTTAATTGCTTGTATTCTGTGTGGTTCTTTGGCAGCCAGGATTGTTTGGGTATATTTTCCCTAAATTTAGTTTCAGCAGATGGTTGTCAGATTGTGAGGGTCAGCCATTGTCCCTAGGGGAGTCATTCCAGAACCTGTTCTTCAACCTCAAAGCTGGTTGGCGAATAAAAAGAGGTTAAACAAACAAACCCATATAGTGGAATAATGCTCTCATGAGGATGGTGCAGGAATTTCCATTCTGATGCTCTGCAGTGGCAGATGCTGGGGCATATTCTGGGGTTACTGTTCAGTGTTTCATTTGACCTGTAACCGGATTGCACAACATCAAGGCCAAAATGGGTCTCAGTTGCTGTGTGCTTAAAAAGTGTGGTGTGAAGCACAGCTCCTCTGCTCACAGTGGCATGGAGAGGATGAACCTCTTGTTGCCTGTGATGATGCTGAGTGCTGACAGCTGAGGTGGAACCTTCTATTCAGTACAGCCAAATCTCTTCCTTCAGTCACTGTTTCAGATAATAGCTACTGCATTTTAGAGTTACACAGACCAAGTAAGATAATTAGTTTCATGCTCCTTGCTGTGATGTCTGCATTTTTCTTTGCATGAAATACTACTGAGAGGGCTCTTAAGTCCAAATAGTTGAAGGTAGCCTGAAAGTGGGTTCATGTGCATTCAATTCAGTAGATGAGTCAGTGATGTTGTCGCATTCCTCTATAAGGGAAACTGCGGAGAGTTATTTTTAATGGATTTCTTGGACAGAATCAAGAACAAATGAGGCAAATATATCTGAGAACTGTTTGTTGGTAAAGAAGGGTACATGACCTTATTGTGTGGAAACATAGAAAAGAGACAGAGAGGGAAAGAGGAGAACAAGGACAGAACATTATCACCAGAATCCCGGGGTGCCCTGTCGGCGCCTGGTCAGCAGGTCCTCTGCTACCCAGAGACAGAGCTTCCCTCCATTTTTTGAAGGGGTTGCCTGCTTAGAGACTGTAGTTTTCACAGTCTCCACCCCCCTCATGCTTGCTAGCCACTCTTTATACGTGGCACATGTTAGGGCTCAGCATTTTCCACCCCATGTTAGGAAATGGATCTTTAACATGAAAGCTAGACAATGTTGAGGCATAAAAAAAGATCAGTCCTTCACAGATGTTCTGAAGCATTTTCTTTTCCAGCCACATCACAGGTTAGTTTTATAATTTCTTATATTTTGTTTATTAATAGAGCCATCTAAGTGTTTTGCCATCAGGATGCTTTATTCATTCAGTTCTTTTGGGGGTCTTGATTACAGTGAAAATCTGAGTGGCAATGATTGATTGGATATATCAATACAGCAATGCACAGATGCAATCCAGAAACATCATTATTGAAATCAAAGGCAGGATGTGGTGGAAGGGACTGCTCTTTAGATTGATCTGTGTGCAACAAAGTTGTAAGTGTTAATGCTATTATAGATGAAGCTTAACCTTTGCTTAAAAATTGTGTAGTGTTTACCTTCCATGCATTGGGAAAAATAATGGCAGCTCCATCAAAAAGCCCGAGCCTGTCCCAACCCCAAACAAAGGTTCTCATTCAGTGTTGTGAGCAGAGATGCAGGTGGGAGGGGGATGAGGAAATGCCATGGAAACAGGCATGGGAAGGAGCTGCCAGCCAAGAATGTGGCTGAAAGGGCACAGGCAGCCCAGCTCTGTGAGCCCAGGATCTGGCTAAAAGGAGCTGGGAGCTGTAAGGAAAAGCCCAACAACCAGCCCCCTGTTTGGGTCCTTGAGTGTCTCAGAAACAAGGGTTATTCAGGAACACGGACAGCATGAGAGGGACACTGGCTTCCATTTTCTTTGCAACTAAAGTAATAAGGACCCTGACTTTTTATCTTGCAGTTCACGACAAAACAGGATAACTATATTTACTGCTGAAGCTGCAGAATTATCTTCCAATTTGTATTTCTTAGAAAGTAATTGGCAAAATGAAATATAAGCAAATCTGAGTAATGTGTTAAAACACAAGAAAGTGTGAGGGGCCAGACTTGAACAGGAATCAAATCTTTGCTCTTCACATACCCTATAAAAGGATTAAGTAACTTTGTACACAAAATATCTGGCAGTTTCTCCCACAGTTTTGAACTAATGCCTGCTGGTAGAGTTAAAGTTTAAATAGCTGAAAAGCCCTTTTTTTACTGTGTAAGAATTCACCATCAATGCCAGTAGTACAAGTGGGCCTTGTGGAGGGCAGCAAATTCTCATTTAAATATGTGCCATATAGAACAAGGTGTAAGACAAGCTTGGAAATATCTGGCTTCTGGTGTGTGTTTGTGCTTGTTTTGCAAAGAGTAAATAGACTTCTCTTACTAGATTAGCAGGAGAAGCTATAGCTATACACTAGTTCAGTGTAAGGCTTCTTTCCTTGTGGTGAGGCACAAGTGTGGAGTTTAATCAGTATTTCACTGGGGAAGTGTCTGGAGATAACATAACCCTTGGTGATATTCTCTCATAGTTTAAAAGAAAGCATGTTGAAGACTGGGGATGAATTTTGTTTTATTTGCAAAGGAAAAGGAATAGAGTTTTAAACACAAATAACATGGATATATTTTGCTATGTTACTTTATTCCTTAATAATATAAGGAATAGTGAAGAGCTAAGGGGGAAGTTTGGAGTTTGGCATGCCCAGGCTTATGTGGAAAAGCTTGGCTCCTCCACAGGGTGACAGAAAATTATGGGCCCCTAATATTTGGTAGGTTGACCATGCCTTCTCATGATCCTGAACAGAGAGTATAGTTGTTATACTTTGTGTCTGAGACTTAACTGAATCACAGCTGGCTAATATCCATCACAGCTTTTGGAAGTAAATCTGCTTTTCTATTAAATGGTTAAAGTGTTAGATGGGATGCGGACTGAAGCACCTTCTGACTTGGCTTCCTAATGCTTTCAGAGACGGAAATTCTGGCTTGTTCTGGGCTTCAATCTAAACCAGAGAGGGGAAGACAAAGTTGAAGATAAAATCCCAGAGTCCTGACATCAACTCCTCCTGGTGATAACAAGCAACTCATATTCCTTCCTTGTACACATTTTTTTTAAGCAATCCCGAAAGCACAGAGCAAGAGGGCAAAGCAGGACGGCACATCTCTGCTGTGACACTCCACAGGCTTGACAAAGCCTCGTGGCACATTTCACAGAAAGCTGCTCTGGCACTGAGGTACATGGTTGCAGCTCATGCTGATGTGGTGTGGGACAACTGTGTCAAGGTGGGTTAGTTTTAAGAAATGAGCATGTGATGTACCCTTGAAGCAATGCTTACCAAAAAAAATCCCTTTGGCTACAGTTTCAGTCACTTGGAGTGTATTGCCGAGAACTGGTTCTGGAAAGAATAGCAGGGGATTCACTGAGGGTCCAAAATTGGGCATAAAAAAGGACATTCTAGTTTCTGTGGCTTTCCTCTTCAGCCAGAGAACATTCAAATATCTGGTAAGTTCAAAGTCAAAAAGTCAGGTGTCTGTGTCATCTACTCAGTTGTGCTTGAAATCTGATTTCTTTCTGACTAGAGCACATTTTGCATTTCTTTGTACTGGCTTAGTGAAGAATTACCCTGCAGGTTGGGAAATAGGACAGCGTGGATGGGAGAGCTGAAGAAAATATGGTTCATGGAGCAATTAATTTGAGGCATAGAGGAAAGGCACAGATAATTGTCTCACCCCCAATGAAGATTCATTAGCTTGTTAATATGTTCTATCATGATTTTCAGTAAGAACAGCTTTTTGATTGTGAATGTTTTGCTCTCGAATTATTAAAAAGTATTTTTTTAGATGAAAATTTTCCTGCTTCCCACTGAAGAATGACATTTTTGGTTTTACCCTTACATATTCAAATTGAAAAGCTGAATAAAAGCAAACCAAATATAATTGTGTATTTTGCAACAAAGTATTTAATTTCAGCAAAACCAAGGCAGTGTGAACCAGCATCTGACAAAGAATTGAAAGACAGATGAATATACAGGTTCTTAATTCTGCTTTTGATTTCATGCCTAGCCCTTCAATTCTTTTTTCTGTCTTTACCCATCTGTACAAAAAGTGAAAATGCTTATTCTAATTAGGAAGCACTCTTGAAAATCAACAGAGAAGTGCTACAAAAATCCCTCTTTCTAAAAAGAAAGGTGGTTCCATTACTGTATTCTAAGTGTACAATGACAACCTATTGGGCTCATCTGCTCACCTTCTAGTGGTAGGTGAATACCAGTAAAGAAAATAACTAGTATGGTGATGAGTTTAAAAAAAAAAAAAAAGTCATTAGAATCTGTTCAAAGTTTGAATTTATTTCTGCTAGAGAGAAAGCATGCTGAGACTTCCCTAGGGTTATAGGACTTTTTAAAGTGGCAATTTCTGCCTAATATTGGTTTTAATGAGGAAATTGGATTTTCTAATTTCATGTGTGTATATTCTGTTCTTCTCCAACTTTGTTCTCTAATAGATTTGCTACAACTCTGCCAGAAATATTGAGAGTAAGTTTTCTTTTAAGCAGCTGAGGCTCTAAGCAACTTATGTTGAGGTAGCAGATAGAGAATATATTTTCATGTTTTATTTTGGTGAATGCACTGACCAGGGTCTTCTTTCAAGAGCACTTCTGAAAGTAATTTCTTTTTAGGGAGTGAATCTCAGGTGCAGTAACTCTGGCATTTTGTGTGCAACAGACAAGAAAGAGATTCCACTGCCTGTATACACAATCTCATCTTATTTTGTCTCCTTTTAGATAGCTATTCTGGAAACAAGCTGCCGAAGGCAAGCTGACTGGTTTGAAGTTTAATTTTTTTAATGAGGAAAGAATGACTCTGCAAAGATGAATAACTATAGAACCCCAACAGATTGTTTTCTTCAGATCTTGGATTATGTTCCTAGCTCACATGGTGCCTATTTTCCCTCCTGCCACTCTGCTAACATCACTGATCCTAAAAAGCGAAGTTATACTGTTGTGTAAATCACTGATGCAAACCATTCTCCAGTTGCTCCTTGTCATACCTAGCAATCTTGTTAATGCTAGATGCTGAACAGAATCCATTTTACTCTTTGAGAAATGTTGTGACTCTGAAAAGGAAAAAATGGGACTTCAGTTTTGTCAGAATTCTGGTAAGACTTCCAAAATTATAAGGATGGGCTTTGTAGAATTAGACTTTACCTCTCTTCCGAGCCAGTTTTGTTTTCTGGCTACAGCTGTACTTTTGTTTCCTCCTTCACAATCAAAGGCAAAACTGATTGCAGATTTGGTTGATTGATTGCCAGTTGGTAAGAAATTTGAGGAACATGTCATGATTATAGTGATCAGTAAGGGAGCGAAGGTCAATAGAGGGTGGCAGGAGCCCAGAATAGAATCAACCATTCTTATGGTTCTCTCACTCACCGCATATAAAACTGGCTGTACCTTAGCCCTCATTTAAGTGGGAGCATGATGGAAAATAGCTCTCCCCAGTTACTGATTTGGGGTGGTGGTGTTTTAAATGGACAGAAAGATTAGCCAGAAGCCTCGTGGCCTTTCCATTCTCCTTTTCAGTGCTGTATAATGGTCTCCTGCACTTGAGTTGTACCAAAAGAGTCATAAAAGAGCAAAAATGCATAAACCCAGGAAAGCTAAGGGGAAGAGGGAAGGTATAAAATTCTTTTAAAATACAACTCCTCAGTCTCCCAGAAAAATTCTTATGTCATTAAGTTTGTGCAGGTGATATCCCAGCCTCTTGTACCTAGTGGAGTTTACTTCTAACTCTTTTGGAGATATTGTCCTGTCTAAGGCTTCATGCTCTACATTCTCCTTGAAGCCAAAAGTGGCAAGGAGGACCTTGACACTTAAAGAAATAAAAATACATATATTTCAGTCAATGGAAATGTCCATCTTCTTCTGACAATGGACTGATTTTACCATGTTAACTTGGAATATTTGGGATTTTTCCTGTCCTGAGTTGGAGCAAATTGTTGATTTTAAAAAGAATTACATAGAAACCTCAGATTTGGGTCAGACCAATCTGTTTTGATTTGAAGTCCCTTAAAAGATAAACTGAAATATCTAGTGCAAAATCATCTGTCCAAATTTCTAAACCGTTGAGATACTTGTGTGGTTGAACCATGACAATTTCCTAAATGCAAGATGGAATTTTCATTTATACTGGGAACATTTCAATAAGCAAGAATTTTCAAAACTTTATTTTTTGATTGAGATATTTCTGGTTGTTTAAATGATCAGCATCATGTAACTTTTGAATGAGAGGACATCTCTGCCCTTTTAGAGTAGTGGTATTTATGAAACTGTTAGATGTCTAAATATTGTAACACTTTTGGGTCACATCTAGGCGTTCATGGAAATAGCCCTACTGTACAGTAAGAAATGTTTTTCATCACCTCTAAAATGACTTCAAGTCTGTCTCAGAAGTATTGACTTCCAGTTTAATCACTTTAGAATGGTCTTCAGCTGCACTTGAATTATCTGCATATTTTGCAATTGGCTGAGTCTCTTCCTATTTCTCACAGAGCTTTTATCCTAATTATTTTCCTTGTTTTTATGGTTTTGAAACACTTGATCTTCAGTAGTTTGCACTAATGTTCTCTTTCAGTCTGAAACACAGGAATCTTGAACCCCAAACTGGTACCTGTCCTCTCTGTTTGCAGTTGCTTTAGTATGTGTACAGTGCCTCTTCCACTATGGGCACTGTCACTGATACCCTTACTGACAGCTCAGGTGTACATATTTGACAGCTGAATCATGCTCTGCTCAACAGTGATCTCTCCAGCCTATTAGGCAAGTCTGCTAGATTCCAGTTTTAATTTGTATGTTCTTTCCTGACACTGAGATCTAGGTCAGTGATGTCAGACTTCATTTGGTGACTTGAGTAGACACCTGTGGCCATGAGCTACAGTGCTGCTTAAAAATGGACTTAGCACCCCACTCTAAAAAGTGTTCAGTGTCATACTGTGAGAGAATTGCTGCTGTTTGCCTTTGTAATTACTGTACATAATTAGATATGACTTCAAAGCTGTCCTGATCTCTAGCTATTCAATTTTAATCACAAGGAGGCTGAATTCTCAATAATGATAGATTTCTTCTGCGCCTCTAGTGCAAGTGGAAACAGCCTCCTGGAACTTCAAAGGACAAAATGTTTTACTCCCAGGTTACCAAACAAATGAGGGGTCTACACTGTGGTGCTGTACAGAAACTCCTTACTTTAGAACACCTTTACCATAACTTAAAAGGACATATGAATTAGAGATGCCTCTAATTCCAGTTAGAGGTTGGACTATGTGAGTGAGTAGTACTGGTTCGTATCTTCCTTGTTTGCTTTAATGCTTGGGGTCTGGAATATCTGTGATACATTGTGCCAATTTCTCTACTCTCTTAAACACGTGAATGTTGAGTTCAAGATTGCCCTCTCTATTTACAGTTGCTGTACTATATGTCTGATGTTTCCTCCAACACATTTCCTTTTTTATGCTTCTCTACCTAAATCAGCCTAAACTCCTGGGATTTCATATCTCTTTATGACTTCTTACCTGAGCACTTTGCCCTCCTATTGCCTACCAATTCACACCTTAAACTTAGGCTTTCTTCAAGTGTACCCCTATAATCCTTTACTGTAAAATATACTTTGGTTTGTAAAGATAAATACTTCTTTGAATGCCAAAATGTTAACTTTGAATTCTTTGTATTAAACATTTAAAATCTGACATTGACTCTGTCCAACTATGCAGGCTTTGTAGCTGCTACTTCTGTGCAGATCAACTGTTTTCTTTTTTCTTTTCTTCCATGTTGAAATGTGTTGCAACTGTTCTGTTTCATTGAAGTGTATCGCATACCTAGGGCAGGTTCAAACCTGAGGGACTGTGAAGTGTAAAGTCTCGTATTATCAGTCTCCTTAGGCAGTTGGTAGCTGCAGTGTGTTTTGTCTGTGCCTGGTTTGCAGTTCTTTCCATCTGACATCAGTTCTCAAAGGCTTTATGCTAGAAATAGCAGAAGAGAGAATTATTTTCTATTTATAACATCTGAAGAGGGGGGAAAAAGCATTTACATCTGTGAGGGTTTTAGAAATCTCTCATGCATTGTAGGTGTATTTCAAATGATAATGCTGCCTATATATCCTAACACAAAATTTTAAAAAGAATGAGATGACTTTCTTCCAGACTGGACTTTTTTTTTGTCCTCAAAGCAAGAGCGTAGCTATTACAGAAGAGTGAATTTATAACATTCATCTTCCTTACATATGTAATTTTTCAAAGAACAGAATATTAATGGGACATCAGAAGATCCCTGTTTAGGTGGGGAAGTAAAAGAGAGACAAATTCTGAGAAACCTCAGTCTTCTGCTTCAAATGTCAGTGCAACTCTGCATTACAATTCAGTGCACACCATTCACACCTAAAAGCCTGTGTTCTGAGGTTCTACAGCTTTCATCAAATGCCCAGGCAGCATCATAACCCTCTGCAAGCTTGCACTCAATAGGCTGGCAGAGGTCCAAATGCTGGCAGAAGCACTTGCACAAACACAAAATGTTAGCTTTTTCTTCTCTTTATTTTCTGCCAGACACAATTCAGCAGCATTCCAGATGACACACCTTCTGTTAAGTAAGAGGAAAGGAGTGATGAATGCCCTCAGAAGCAAAATCGTGGTGTAGTGGCACCAGTTTAGCATGGTCTTTCTCTCTGGTTAGTTCCAGCCCCAAATGGTTCGACTTAGCTGCTTGATTTGAATGATCAAAGATCATCAAGCCCATCCTGTTTGCTCACAACCACAAGGCCTTTTAAGATAAACCCAAAATGACTCCAATGATCTGAGAAGGTAAAGGGGGGAAACTAAGTTAGTGATGGGAAAAGAGCAGAGCAAAGGGGGAAAACCACTATTACCACAGCTAAATATGTTCCATCTCTTCATGCTGCATCAAATTACACTGTAGGATGCTTTTTGTTAAAACTTTTTAGTAGTATGGGGTTTTATTTGCCTTTGCCATCTAGTCCTCCTCTGTGACTTGAAAATCTGCTGTGTTGATGACACAGTTGTGGAGACATTTTTGCCTTTCTGTGTGGCCAAAGGATACATCCGTGTAAGGAGGAAAGAAAACCAACTCTGCTTCAATTTTTTTCTAAAAGAAGCTGAGGAAAAACTGATTTATCTCCAGAAAAGATGTTGATTGTAGTATGTTTTCCTATATTCAGAAGCATAGGAATAAAATATTTGCTTCTGAGTAATACCTATTAGAGAAGGTTTTTACCACCTCTCCTTCTGTTCTTTGTCAAGCAGGAGTGAAAGAAGCTGGAGAGCATTAATGTCCTGGGAACTGTTGGCTCTCCTCTGAAAATGACAGTGGATGCCACTTAGAGTGACCTTGCATTGCACTAAGGAACACCTGAAGTTTCACCACAGGCTAAAAAGAAAAGTTACAGAAATATACTTTGGTCTGCCTGTTTTTCTCATTCCCTGTAGACAGGTACAGTAGCACCTTGAAAAAAGGGGGCTGTAATAACAATGTAGAAGGACTAAGAGCAAATGATCAATCCCAACCTAACCAAAATCCTTTGCTAAAAAATACCATATAAAACAAACCTTACTGCATTTTCCTGTAGCCAGAGTTGCTGCAGGTGACACACAAGGTCTGTCTGAGTTTAAAGGCCTCGCTATTAGCCCATGCATGCCAATGCATGAATTTTGTGTTTGTGTGCTAGTTCAAAGGTAGGACCTGTCCATGGACAGTGTCCTTCCTGCTGTTGCTGGCACAGCCTTTGCCCCTGGTTCTCAAGCAGTGTTCCTGGCAAGCACAGACACTTGGGCCATGGCTGCCCTGGAAATAAAGGGTGGAAATTAGGTGTTACATTCAACCCAAACTCCCAGGTGCCTGGGAAAGGGTATAAGGAGAGTCACAGAAATGGTGAAATGAGGAGTGACTGCTCAGTGCCTCTCAACAGGGCAACAAATGCAACTCACTGGTGGCAGATGAAACCAAACATGAGGCACACCCTCACACAGCACACACTTAAAATGCTCCAGGAGGTGCCACAATTTGCATGGACACAGAAGTGATTGGATCAGTTAGAGAAGGCAAGTCTGTTCAGGGACTTTAAACGCAAAAGCCCTGGGCAGCCCAAAAGGTCTCTTGAACAGAGAGGAAGAGTGGTGCTGCAGAAGCATCCCCTGCTTGGCAGTTCAGTTCCCAAGGCTCTGCTGTTCTACAGGTGGGCGGAAGACACTGGGTTGGGTGGACCTTGAGTCCATGTGCTCTTCTCACAAAATCCTGTACAAGGCAGAAGGAATGTACAAAAGGTGGGTATTTGGGGTGTTTTTTGCTTCGGAGGAGGGGAAACAGCAGAGACAACTGCATTCTGTGGTCAAAGTCTGTGCTGTTAATTGCTAATTGATTTTTTTTTTAAATGCAATAGATCTGTGCTAGCCTGATTTTTTTTAATCCTCTTTAGGTGATGACAATCTGGTTTAAGGGAAACCTTTTTTTTTGTGCAAGTGTTTGACAGTCCTATGTATGTTTAAATACATATGTATATATGTATATTTGCATAAATTTGAAAAAATAAGTTGGTTTTTAACTATTCTGCCCTAGTGGTAGCAGCATCAGGTACATCTGCTCATGAGAACTTGTTTTCTTTACAGTGTGACATTTGCATAAGTTGAAGGGTGACAAGTTAAACTTTGACAACTTGATCTTTATTTTTTTTCTCAGATAAGTTACCCTGAAAATTCTAGGAATAGCACAATATGCACCATTCATGCTTTGCATGAGCTATTTGTGTTTGCAAAACCAAGGCAAGTATTCCAAGTGTAGCTACCCTATGAAAGCAGACTAATAATGTTTGCAAAGGAAGCAGGGATGAAAAACACTGAAGTTAAAGTAAGAATCAACCTGATAGATGGTCTAGGATAAGCTTTCTACATTTCTGTGATTTCACAGTGAATTTAGTCATCTACATGCTAAGTTCATGGCATAGGAATATAAGACTGGAAAAGACATGGATAGTTAAGTCCAGTCTTCTGTTGCAGGCAACAGCAATCAGATCATAAAAGTAATAAAACCAGGCTTTCTCTGCCTTCACACTATCCAGCAAAACTGATTTATGCTCTGAGTAGCCAAGATGCATTTGTTGCCTGCACTTGAGACAATTTTTGGCAAGTGATCAAGGTCTTCATGGTTATTAAAGGATAAGATCCCAATCCACTAGGGAAAGAAAGAAAACACAATAGACAAGGGAAAGAGGTGTGTTAATGAGGTGACAGCAAATATTGAGATAAACACTTCAGACTTATCTGAAAAAGAGCAGAAACTGCTTTCAAAGGACACTGGAGGAAAGAAGAGGGACTTCATTTTGAATCATATACTGCAATTCATCTTTGAATAGTATATGTGGACTTTAATGCCTGGCTTTGAATATTCACATTTGAAGACTGTACTTTCTCTGTTCCCAAGCTCATTGTACTAAGAGTTAGCAATAGGAACTTAAATTGTTTGTTTGTTTGTTTGCATTAGACCTTGACAGGAAAAGCTTAAAAGACTGGGGTAGGAGAGAGAATGTATTTTGTAGTTGTGTGATTTACAACAGTGGCCTGTTTCATCTATATCATCACTATGTGATGAAAGAGAAAAATGTGAGAAGCAACAAGAATAGATCATAATAACAGCAACAATGTTCTTTATCATTTTGAACT
Organism: Atrichornis clamosus; assembly: GCA_013400975.1. Lineage (NCBI taxonomy): Eukaryota > Metazoa > Chordata > Aves > Passeriformes > Menuridae > Atrichornis > Atrichornis clamosus. The sequence continues at coordinate 24,396 of WBMZ01010081.1, forward strand.
TGTCATTGTTTGAGTGATTAGATGCTTGTCCAATATATAATTGGTGGTATGTTTCAAAAATGAGTGAATAGATTCGATGTTTTTAAGCGCAAGCACAAATTGTTAAAGATATTCCATAGGGGTTTTTTTAGTTTTGAAGAATTGTCCAAACAGTATTGGATTTTTTTTTATGCCACATTTCTTTTGATGTCAGGGGGGTTTTTTTGACCTAACCTTTAATACTTCTCTGTGGCACTTTCTCCTATAATTGGTTTATGTTTCTTTTGCTGTTTACTGGCTAGTTTGAGGATATGAAGAGGTAACAGGTAAGACATTCACTCTCTACTTGTCCTTTCTACCTCCTTTCTTCATTCCTGTCTCGTCATACTGCTAAGAGGAGTGCTATTATTAAAAATAGATGAGATGTTGTTTTGCAATTGGTAATTCAGCTTGCCTTGTTATGAGTTGAATATGAATATCTTTGATAATGTTGCTTGTTCTTTTCATAACAAATCACTGGTGCTGGGTGCTCTGTCAGACAGAGCCAGGGGCTTTGACTCTGTGCCTCCTTCCTTGTACCATATCTGCATTCTGTAGCTAGTCCAGCCCCATGTCCTGGAACAGCCTGCATTCTCACAAGAATGGTCTTGCCAAACCCAAGCCCCTTTTGCTTGGTGTCCTCTCTCTGGTAATAGTTATGTCTAACAGAAGGTATGGGAGCAGTTCTGGCATTTAGCAGTATTTTCCCAGAACTCTCTCTGAGAGAGAGGAATTAGTGACACGGGGACAGCCTGAACTAAAAAGAGGTGATTTGTATTACTAGCCCTCAGCAGCATTTTCTTCTGTAATTGTGTCCAGGCTTTTTGTGACCTGTGGAAATGTATCCATAATGTTCTGTAGCAAGGAACATAATTTCATGTTCTTTCAAGAAACACCTTGAGTTTGATACCCCTACATCTGAGTTTATCTTGGTGCTGTGCCCCTACCTGCTCCACGGTTTGTTCTTTGAAAGTTGGTAATCGTTTTTGTTTTATACTTGGTAATCCACAGTTGTGTATGTTTTTAGCATACCTGCCCTTAGCTACCTCTTTCCCAACTCTGCCTTCACTTCATGCTGTTCTGTGTGAACACTGACATCATCAGTCTTAATGTTTTACGTCTGACTCTTATCCAAAGGGGAGGAAAAAACTCCTCAGTTTATCCTGTTAGTTGCAAATACTGCAAGGTTGTTGCAGAGAGTAAAGCAGGTGTTACTTCTGCTCTAAGTGCTTGGGTGGTGTCACTCTTCCAAGCTGCAGAATCAGGACATGCAGTCACCACGTCCCAGGCACCAGGACTGGTGCTTGAAGGACTAACTGGAATTTTCACTTGTTTTAGACCTTATTTTTCCCTCAGAATTAGTACTCAGCATCTTCTTTGGAGGGAAGAAAGGGCTATGAAAATCAGTCTGTTAATGCTGGGTAACTGGGGCCTCTGAACTTTACTTTTTGGCAGGTTTCCCTAATATCATGCTTTTGTGAAACACATCTCCTGGAGTAATTTTTTTCATGTCTCGATAGAAGTGCTTTCCTGAACTGCAGGGAATTATACTTTGGGTTTGCCTGTGCAATAGTTGGTGCTGCTTCCTGACAGCTGAACTGAGCAGCCAGAGACTTTAGGTATAGAAATAGGACATTTAGAAACAGGTCATGCTTTTCCAAAAAAGACAACTATCTTCCTTTGGACTGATCACTACTGATAATTGTGGAAATATGCTCCAATGGAACAGAGACAGGTTAAGGTTCTACTTCTTTTTTAACCAGGTTTGCTGCAAAAAGGACTCCAAAGAATAAAAGCCTTCTCCAGACTGCCCTTATTGGTATTCTATTAAGACAATAAGAGGTGCAGAGCTGTTTATTTAACTACTTTCTACTTTCATGTCTCCCAGGGAGCACGCGTAGATGTAGAGACCTGCACTTGGAAAGGGAAGATAATTGGCTGGCCTCCTTCAGGAGAAGGTATAGAAGAATACCCTTCAATGATCTGTGTTTGCACTGCGTGCAACTGCAATTTCAGCTCTGCCCCTGAAATGTAGATTAAGCAGTGCTGCCAACTTGTATTCTTCTGTCAAACATTTCACTGGCTTGGGAGGCTGTACACAGCTTAGAGTGTACGTCCTCTGCCAGGTTTACTGCTGCTGGGTGCTTGGTTGTGGGATTTGTTTTCCTCTTGAGCAGAGGATGCAGTCCAGGTACTTGTTTGTCTGCTCCTAAGATAATGCGATTCCTTTTTTGTGGATTTGCTGTTTTGATTATTCCAAATTTTTGTTGTCATTGCTGAGGGATTCACTGACTGTGAAATAAAGTTGCTCTTGCGTGGGAAGTGTAGGGGGAGGGCATCACTCCACATAGCATCTTTGTTTCTTTCCTGCAGTGCTCTGCCTTTTAGGCAGCCAGCTTCAGCTTGCTCTTTCTGGCCTCTTTCCATGTAGTTGGCTCTTTTCTTTCCAAACAGCATTTTGATTGTAAAGCTGCAGGCATGTCTGCTTACATGTTGTATCCCAACCAATGCACTTGTCTTTGAGAGAAATTAGCTGGCTTAATACAAACATGCTTGCTCCTTTCCTTAGAGTTAAGGATTTGTTTCTCCAGGGCCAGCTGGAGCAGTGGCTGCTATGGTGACATGACAACATTTAAAAGCATGATTTGAGATGTAATTTGAGTTATTCTTAAGGAACAGGCAGGTTTTTGAGTATATCAACCCTCTTCACCACCAAAGGTACTCTGGGACAGGTGCTCTGAACTTTCTTTACTTTGTCTTTTTTGGTTGCTGTTTTTTTTTGGTTGGTTGGGGTTTTTTTGTTGTTGTTGTTATTTTCTATTTGTTTGTTTGGTTGGTTTGGTTTTGTCCTGTACTGTATTTTAAAATGGACCAGTAGGTTCTTGACAAACTCCAAAGCTGTGGAATTTTCTTTCTCCTGAGGCTTTCTGGTCTTTTGATTCTGAAGTGGAAATACAGCTGTAGAAGTGTTTGCCTCCTGGAGGTGGGAAGGGCTACCATATTTGGTCTGATAGTACACATGTGTGTTCCTGCGGAGTAAAGTGTTGGTGTTGGGTGGCAAAAGCGGCGTGTGAGGCTGGAGGTGTAGTGAGTGTTACAGTGTTATCCATCATTATAGAATCCACCTATAAATTGGTACATCCAACAGTTTCAGGACTTGTATTCTATAGATATGCTGGCAAGAAAGACCATACTGATCTCTTGGCAATGCATCTTATGGAGTTGTTCCAGCAGGACAGAGAATGCCATTTAGCAAAATCTGGGAACAACTCCTGAGTTGTGGCTGTATGTAAAAATTTTTTGTAGCTCTCATGGATGGAGTTTTCTCTTGGCTGGCAGTAAAATGTTTCTTGATGTATCTTTTTGAAAAGCCCCTTTGTATCTGCTTTTTTTTTTTTTTTTTTTCCTTCTTTAAGAATAGAGACATAGTTGTTATGTACTCAGTTCTGTAGAGTTTAAGAGCAGGCTGGTTTTTGGAGAGGAGATACAGCACTTTGTGAAAACTGAGGGGTTTTTTTAATTTCACTTTTTTAAAAGAAAAAGAAGACATTGTAAGTCAATTAAAAATAAGACTCAAAAAAAGGATAAATCAGTGACCTATTGAAAACTTGAATGCTGTGGTAGCATAGAACATTTCTGATCTGAGAGAGAAGTAGAGACAGGAAAAACTGCTAGGGATTGTATCTATCTGTACAGGGTGTACCAAAATATTTCCTTTAATGTCAGATGGAAATTGGGCTGTCTTTTTTTTGTTCTTTCCCTTTGCTATTAATGAAGTATCTTCCCTGTATGTGCCATAATTGTGCATTACTGGCTCCTTGTCAATCTTTGAGAAAACCTTGGCCAAGATCTGATGCAGCTGTTTAGCCAATAAAAGCACTTTAGGAAATGGAAAGCAAAACCAAAATGAAATAATAGGAAAACGATTTGTGATGGAGGTGTGTCTTCCCACTGTCTTTTTCCTCCCCTTTCATTTGGTTAATCTGTCTGTTTTGAAAAAAACCAAACTGACTGAATGGCTTGCACTATACATGTGATCTGTCTCTGTGAATCTGGATGCTGAACTTCATTCTCTCTATCTACCAGTATCTAAACAATACTGCATGCAATTTCTGCCCTTGAGCTGAGCACATAGGAAAATTGAGGCTGGAGAAGACCTCCAAGATTACTGAGTCCAACTGCTAACCTAACACAGTGGTGCTCACCAGAAAGCCATATCTCCAAGTGCCACACCCACATGCCTTTTGAATGCTTCCAGGGATGGCAGTTCTATCACTTCCCTGGGCAGCCTGTTCCAATATCCGACCACCCTTTCAGAGAAGAAGTTTTTCCTAATGTCTAATCAAAACCTCCCCTGGTACAGCTTGAGGCCATTTTCTCACATCCTGTAACTTATTACCCGGAAGGAGACACCAACAGCCATCTCACTACAACCTCCTTTCAGGTAGTTGTAGGGAATGATTAGGTTCCCCCAAGACCTTTCTCCCCTGAGAAAAGATTCTCCAGCGTGCAGGGAGAGAGTTGAGAGTGTAACTTTGCCTTCTAAATGGGCTATGTCTTGTAGGATCAAATTGTCAAAGGGTATGGGAGAAATTAGAGTCCTTGATACACTGATACCTTCCCTGCAGTGAAGCGAGTGTCTGGTGAAGTATTTGGTCTCTTGATGGCAGTTTCTCTAGAATTCAGTGGAGCAGGATTCTGGTGGCAGTGACACCTTCCCTCCATGCCCTTTATCTGTTAAACTTAAAATCTGCAAGGTTACACAGCTACTTACATCAGTTAGAAACTCTGGGATGGCTGGGGTGCAGACCCAGACCAAAGCCTAGAGCAGGAAATCAGGGTATGAAAACTGATGGGATTTCTCAGCAGTGTAGTGATTTTTAAAAATTATTGTTATTTGTAATTTAAATATTTGGTCAGTCTTGTTCTTGAAAGAATCAAGCATTATGTAGCTTTTCAGCTCTTGGGAAACTTAATTTTCAATTAGTTTGAATGTAGTCATGTTCCTTGGTTTGGATTTATTGCAGGATTGACTGAGGAAGTTATATTGATTCAAAGCCACTTTCTGAATTTTTTCAAAGCATTTGCATTGGGGAAAAGATTCTACTAGCTGTAGCTAACAGCCTATCAAACAAGGCCTTTGTTTTATTGTTGACAAATGTCTGTATGTATGTATATGTATGTATTTGCTTAATTTACATATATGTGTATGTATGTATATACATATTTGCTTAATTTACCTCATTAAAGGAGAAATAAAACCAGCCTATTGTTAAGCTGGAAGGTACTAATAGCTGGCAGCTGCAGGTGGTAGATTGCTCTAAAGAGCCTGAAAAATAACCTTTTAATGACTATAGAAAAGTAAAAAATGCTGTTTTACCAATAATGAATAAAGACAGCCTGAGGTGGCAGGTACCTGTAGCAGATATATTCAAGCTATAGGTCCTGAGGAGTATCCTTGGCTGCAATACCAGGGCATGGTTTTATGATTGAAGGCTGTACATGCAGACAGAGCAAATTAAATTTGTGTCTTGACAGGAGCTGAAGTAGTTCTTCCAAACAGAGTTTATGTGAGAGACTCCTGAGGTTTCTGAGGTAGGAAGCTGCCAAGCCTTTGCTCCTGCTGTATTTGAAAGATGGGTGGATGTTTTGAGTATGTTCATAGTTAATAAACTGATTTGCAGATGTTAATTCGTTTTCAGTGATTGAACTGTGTTCTAATGGGTGTAGAGTTCTGAATATTAGCCAACTGCTTGGACCAAGAGCCACAGACATCAGACTTCTTGGATTAACTGGATACTGATATGTGAAAATCTGTGTTTTGAGTCAATTGATGTGGGAGAGTTGCAGTGGTTTTGGTGGGTGTGATGAGCCCCGAGCAGGCCGTGCCTTCTCAGGCATGTGGTGTGCAGCGTACCAGGGGTCCTGTGCTCCATCAGAAGCCTGCTGCATGTTGAGACCTCTGTTGGGGGGCTCCTTTTTGCTGTGGCCAGTTTCTCTGCTCTCTATGGCAACAAGTAAGACCTGGAGTACAGCTGCAGACAGCTGATAAGTGAGCAGGAGGTGTCCTGGAGAATGAGACTTGGTGAGTTCAATAAGTGCTTTTTCACAGGCAAACAAAGCAAGCTCCTGTTTAAACTTTTGCTAGTCATAACCTTTCTAGTGCTAAACAGGTTATGGTGTTGCTTAACATGTGTCACAACATTAAGTTGTTACAACTTCATTAACACCGATCTTTCATCTTTTACCCTTTGATAACATCTTTTGGTAATTTTTAAAATTATTTTAGAAGTGGACAAATGAAACTTAGAGTGATAGTGAAGCAAAGTTTGACATTTCTAACTTTAATGGTATAAGCTGCAGTGAGAGAGTAAGGCATGGCAGGTCAGAGATACCAAAGTGAGAAATAGCAAGGGTTTCTCTCAAGGATCAGGCAGTAAAGTCACACTCAGTAATTTAGGAAGAGAGGTGTTGAATAACTTAAAAGTATGAGTAGAGCCTCCCCTTGCCTCGGCTCAGAAAAAGGAGTGTGACTTTTGGCTCCTGAGACCCCAATTCTCAGTTGTTCTCTTTGAACCAGAGTGTAAGGTAACAAGAAAGAAGGATAGCTGCAATCCACCTTTGTATTCTGGGACAACTGACAGCTCTTAGGTATAATATTAGGGCAACTTCAGAGTGTCTTGAAATTGCACCATGCTTTGCAATCTATGCCAGCCATAGAGGGACAATAAAGCAGGTTGCACGCTCTCCTGTGCTACTCTGCCTTTGCCTGCTTCCAGTTCATCTCGTTCTCAGGATGGCATTTCTTCTTTACATCTTTTTTATCTCCTGCCAGATGGAGAAAATTGACTCAATGAGCTCTTAAGTTCAAAAGTTCAAGAGCTGTGTATCTCAGTGAGCATGAAATCAAGCAGGAGGTGGCAGGAGGCCTGCATGGGTGAGCAGGGAGTTCCTGACAAAACCTGGGCACAGAAAGGAAGGGAGCAGGAAGCAGTAGCAGGGTTAGGTGGCCCAGACAACAGTGGTAGAACAACTGTCCAATCTGCCAAGGATGAGGTTAGGAAAACCACGGTGCACCTGGAGTTGAGTCTGGTGAGGGGTTGCAAAAAGTGACATAAAAAGCTTCTACAAGTACGTCAGCAGCAAAAAGAAGCCAAGGGAAAACAGACACCTGCTACTGAACAGGGCAGAGGCTCTGGTGACAACTGACACCTAAAAGGCTGAAGGTATTCAATACCTTCTTCAGCTTGGTCTTAATGATAAGATCTGCCTTTCAGAAATCCCAGGTTCTTGAGACCAGGAGAAAAGTCTATCGCTAGGAAGACTTAGCCTAAGTGGCAGTGGATCAGTTTAGGGAACAGTTACTGGTCACTCGCAAGTCCCTGGAACAGGATGCCCCCATGCAGGCTGAGAGGGCTGAGTGATGTGACGGTATTTAAAAACTGAGATGACTGATGACTGGAAGAAAGCAAATATCCTTCTAGAAGGGCAAGAAGAAAAATCTAGGAAACTCTAGACTGGTCAGCTTCACTTCCATCCTTGGGAAACAATGGAACAACTTCTCCTGGAAACCATTTCTAGGTACATGGATGACAAAAGGGTGAACAGAAGTAATCAGTATGGATTTAAGAAGGGGAAGTCACGCTTAATCAGCATGACAGCCTTTTGTGAAGAAATGAGATGCCCAGTGGATGAGGCAAAAGAAGTGGATGCTTAACTTGTCTTTAGAAAGTTATTTGGCAGCATCCTCACAAAAATGGATAACCATAGAATGTTAAGGGTTAGAAGGTACCTTAAAGATCATCTGGTCCCAACCCCTGCTGCCATGGGCAGGAACATCTCCCACTAAACCAGGTTGCACAAGGCTTTATCCAACCTGGCCTCCAAATGATGTTACAGGATATACAACTTAACAGTGAGATGGACTGAAAACCAGCGGAACTGCTGGACTCGGATTGTGGTCAGAGGCACAAAATGTAGCTAGTAGCTAATCACTAGTGAAGTACCCCAGGTGTTGATTTTAGGTCCAGAGCTGTTTCTCTTCTTCATTAATGATCTGGGTGATGGGAGAGAGGACTTGAACTTGTCCACATTTGCAGATGATACAAACCTGGAAATAGTGGCTGAAATGCCAGAGGGTTATGTTGCCACTTGGAAAGGCCTGTACAGGCTAGAGGATTGGGCAGAGAGGAAAGATATAAAACCAAGTGAAATGCAAGGTTCTGCATGCAGGGAACCTCATGCCTGAGTACAGAAGCTTTCCTCCCAACATGCACATAAGCTCATCTAAATCTGTGCCTCAAGTTTCTTTTTCTGTTCAGCTGCATACTGTGGCAACTTGATTCCTGTTTATGAGATCTACTAGGCTGTAAGTAAGATTAATATGGAGATATGCTTACAGCTATGGAATTGTCTAACTTGGATTGAACTTCTTTTAAAAGGTTTAGTGATCCATAATTGCATTCTTCAGTAATTGTGTTAAAGCATATTCTTTACATTGATCATTTTAGTTGTGCTTCAATTGTTTTTGAATTGATCACAAAGAAACTGACTGATTTTTGTCTGCTTATTTTTAAAGTTGAACATGATATGATCAAACTTGGTTTGAGAAAATATCGGAATAACTTATAATTATCTGGCAAAAAAGGTCTGTAAACTGAACACTTCCATGCTTAAACTACTTCAAAATTGGAAATCTGGGTCAGTTGCAAAGAATATATGGGTCTTTGGGGGGCTGCAAAATTGGAAATATCTCAGGAAAGAAAAATGTGATCTCTGCAAGTATCAAGAGAGTATTGTACAGGAGAGAAGGTATTGATCTTGGTTAAGTGAATTTAGGTTATACCCTTGTTCTATCCTTGTTCTACCCAATGCAGCCTATAGAAAATCCTTGGGTGTTGGGATCATCAGTTTTGCTAAGTGGTAATAATGTTTTTTCACTTAAAAATTAAAGAATGATTTAAAAAAATAACCACTTCCTATCTCTTTGACATAATAAATAAATTGAATCATGTGACCAGTTACAGGATTCAAGGCAATGGCCTGAAGTTGTGTCAGGGGAGGTTTAAGTTGGATATTAAAAAAAGGTTCCTCATTCAGGAAGTGGTTGGGCACTGGAACAGGCTCTCCAGGCAAGTGGTCACAGCACCAAGCCTGACACTATTTAAGAAGGCTTTGGACAGTGGTCTTGGGCACATCATGTAGCTCTTGGAGATGTCCTGCACAGGGCCAGGAGTTGGACTTCAGTGATCATTATGGGTCCTTCCAACTGAGGATATTCTTGATATATTGACACAAAAATTTGAAGAGGAAAAAATTTAAAATTCTCATCCTTCTAATTAATTTTCCCCTCCCCCAGTCTCCTCACCTTCCCCCACCCCTTCCCAAGGTGTTAATAACATTTTTGGAAACTCTTAACTGGGTGCAGAGAGAACATAATCATGACAAAGGAGAAATGACGAGCTTGTCAGAATGGAAAGTGAGTTGCTGGTTGGTAACTCACCTAGCTACTTTGTCCCCCTCACACTTTCCTTGTCTCCTAACGTATCTCTTTTGCTCTGATAACATGAAATTTATTGCTGTTCTTGGAAAAGGAAGGCAAAATGGGATACTGGTTTGGATGTATGCTATATATGCACTGTCACCAGTGAAGGCATCAAGACTGCAGGAATTCAAAAATGAGACAATTTTGTAGAAATCCTAAGAGCAACTTTTTATAATCTTTAAATTTAATCTAACCTCATGTAGGACGGGCTTATATTGATTTCACAAAATCACTTCTACTTCACAGCCACAATTCCAGCTTGGTTTAGTGTAGCCAATACCAACCTTAGACGTCCATATTTGCACTAGGGGAAATGCACACGATCTGAAGGAAGGAGCAGGTCTTTCAAATGCCTTAATGCCCGATATGTGTCTGATGAGGCAGGAGCTGCAAGTTCTGCTGGACACTTGGCTGGTTAGTAGACTTTCTTTAAGGGTGTGTCTCTGCTAGGTGAAAATATATCCTGAGGTGCTACCTCATCTTGCAACCTTGTGCAGCAGCAACAGCAGCACCTGGTCAGTAAATCAACCCCCCTGTTGAACTGGTAAGTGAAGTCATGAGCTGCTGGGAAAGCTCAGGTCAGGCCACGGGAGGAGCGTGACAATCTTGTCATGTTCTACCTTGCTCTTGGTATGTAGCACTCAACCTGTGGATATATTTTCCAGGGCCTTAGTAAGACTTTTGTCAATGTATGATGGTTAATCTGATGGAGTTGTGGAAGCTCTGAAAAAAAGTACAAGGCAGAATGGAATATTAGCTGTCTCCATGATGACTTTGCTTCAGTTTTTGTCCCTGAAGTGTGTTTTCCTGTGTTTGTGATCAGCACTGGTCAAATTTACATGGTGTTTGAGTATGTACAAACAGGCTGCTGCAAGCAGATTATTTTTCACTCTGTGCCCATGTTCTGAGTGGTGATGCATGGCTTGCTGTCTACTTGTTGCTTGGGTTGGCAATGTCAGAGTTGACTTCTCACTAAAGGATAAAAAAAAAAAAGGTAAGAGATGCATGTTTGGGTGTCTGCCCTCATTCCTTGTTGATGCAGCAAGAAGTCTCCAGGTTTGCTTGCTAGGTGGAACTTGTCCCCTGTCACTTGTAATATTGTTCTTCACACATAGCTAAGGGCCTAATGTTGCTGATGCAACTCTACTTGCTTAATTTTATCCGATTGCCTGTGCCTCTTAGTGTGCTTAGTTATCTGCTAAAAATCCTTTTGTTAAGATTGAGAACCAAACACAGTACCAAGGATTTGATCCTACCTACTTATGCATGGCTAACATCCTTTGCTTTTATGTTAACTTGCTGCTACAAAAATAATGAAATATTTATTCAGCTGTTAAGGATCAGAGTTTATACTCTCTCATGATTAGATGATCTGCTAAGGATGTTCCTTAGAGAAGAGGAAAGGCTCTGGCATTCTCCAGCACCACTGTTAGGAGAAGGTTGTACACTGAGGTGGGGCATGTGCTGTTATTTTGATAGGCTATACTTTTTTGCTCAAAAGAACTGTGGTCAAAACCTTTGAATTTTGGCATATCTTTTGATGTCACTGGTCACTTGCTGTGGTCAGCCTGACTCCTGATAATTTGTCAAATGCTGTGGTCTCAGGCAGTGGGCTGCTCTGCAGACTGTCTTTTTGTATTAGGTTTTGTAGGATTTAAATCAGCATGGCTGATATTACAATGATCTGCAGCAAGTGCAATGCTGTATCACCATAAAATAAATTACAATCATGATCAGATTTCTAGGACTAACAAGGAAAGAGAATTTTTTTTCTGTTCACACTTTCTGGGGTATGTTGTACCTTTCACCTGGGGATTTTAACTCTGATGACTTAGTGCCAGATATTCTGAGCATCTCACCTGAGAGGTGTATTCCTGTACAAATGAAGCCAGCTGAGAAAAATCTTCAATATGTTTAGCTAATCATATGTTTTTAGAAAACTCTTCTCCTGGAATGAACATTCTTAAAAACAAGATTACTAACAGGATAGCATCTGTTCATTTAGTTGTCAAGACCTGGAGTGCACTTAGACAAGAGGCAGTAAATGTTAGGGATGAGGGAAAAAAAAATTATAATTAAATGGCCTCTGCCTTCCTCCTCAACAGTCATACACCTACACACTTAAAGAAGCACCATTTTCTTGTTACTGCATGATTTTCTTATTTCCATTAGATTGAACATTTGCTGCATGGGTAAGTGAGCCTCAGGCTGAACTTCAGGTTGAAGTCTAGTTTTTGTATCATTGAAAATCTCAGCCAAATGAATCTGTTTCTGACAATAACAGCAGTGGCCAAAAAAAAGTCATTTTATCAGCTTCATTCTCTTTCAGTGGCTCTAATAAGTCTAGGCCATGTAACTTGAAAGAAGATGAGTTTTTCTATTAGAGTTCAGTCTCTGCCAATTCTGTGAAACATTACTAATGTACAGCTAAGCAAGAAGCCTGTGGAAAAATATCAGATCTTTCTCATGCCTTGTCAGTTTGTTGTAGATGTTGGATAAGCATTTTAAATACTCTGTGTGATTTTTTTTTTTTGTTTTGTTTTGTTTTACTGCTCTTCTTCATTGCTTCCATGCGGGATGGCTCTCCAGTAGCAGGTCATCCTGGTCTGCATTGCAGACACTGAGACCAGTAGCATCATCACTTTATTTCTTTAATGTGCACTCGTGTAAAAGCAGATATCAAAAGCATTGGTATCCAAAGGTAGGTTGATCTCCTTGTCTCAGAAGAATCAGTACATGCCAGTGTGCAAAGCATCACCCCCGAGTGCACAGGGATAGACAGTGAGCATTGTTTTTTGGTGAGGACTGGCAGGCTACAGATGTGCATAGAGCAAACCCTCGTGGGTTTCCTACCAACAGCTTCCACTGAAATTCTTTAAAAAGTGTTGGATTATGTGCAGGAAGGAAATCTGGGAAGAAATCTCAGAGGTTTAGGCAGGTTTTGACTGTTATCATCAGACTGTGTTTTGTTCCAAAGCCATGCAGCCTAGCATTAACACTTCCCTGTTAGCATTCGGTCTGCATCTGCAGAGCTTTGGGGTAACTCATTAGTTTTCATTTTAAGGGTGAGGGTAGATCTTGTATTCTGTCTAATAGCAGCAAAAATAAGGCACCTGGACATAAAGTAAAAGGGTACAGGTGCTCTTTGAGGGAGAGAGCCAGACCTCAAGGTCTTCATAAGAGAAAGTTCATTTGATCTTTATGTTGATGTGCATTTAGGCCATGGGGCCCAACCTCTCTTACTTCAGATGAGAGAAGCCTCATATTGATGATTAGCATTTGGGAAAAAGAAATGGGAAGAAGAAGGGGGCTTGGTATATTGCTATAACTAATCCTTGGGTTTAATGTCAGTCCCTGGTCATTTGCCCTTGTTTAGAGATGACTTCTCAGAATACTGAAAAGCCCATGTGAATGTGTCTAAGGAAGCAGGTGAGATATCCCAGCTTATTTTCTGAGAGTCTTCCAGAACATAATAGACACCCCTAAAAAGTCATAAACAGTATGTTCTCTTTAGGTGCTGAAGAATAAAGGTTTCCAATGCAGGATATGGCTAGTGCCTGCCAAAGAAATTGAATGGAGTTCATAGTATAATATTCTTGTATTTTTCAAGCTATGTGGAACTAGCAGGAAAGATGGGGATGTGGGAACAGGTTGAATTGTGGGAACACTAAGTATCTTTTCCTAGAGATGCTACAATTAAGGTGGAACATGTTCAGACAGGGAGGTAAGCTCAGGGGAGAGTGGATCTCTTTCTGGTAGTGTGGGAGTTTCGGCACTGTGCAACTTTATTATGTTATTTAGAGTCTTGAGAATGCTTGAAATGGCCTCTACTATGCTCCAGGTACTTTTGACATGCATTAGAAATACATGACAAAAATACCCTTAGTGCAGAAGTACAAATGAATATTTCAAGGAAAATGACAGTAAAATGAATTAAGGGTTGAGAGTTGACATTAATAATGCAGACTGATCTACAGCACCTTCATTTTTCATCTGTAAAATGGGGATAATGATGCTGACCCAGTTTGTAAATGAGCCCTGAGTTCATCTGATGAAAAGCATCACCAATAGAAGTAGTAATGGTAAAAATTGGTGTTAGAGATGTGGTATAGTTTTTTTAAACTAGAATTTTATAAGTACTGTGTCACCCACAACAGAATTTAAAGAAGTGCAAATATATCTAAGTGTGCAAATGCTCTCTCACAAAGTATGTTAATGTTTCTGCTGAGCAGTGATGCCATATGGTAATCATGCAATTACAAGCAATATTTTTTTTTATAATCATGGATCAAACCAATCTTTTTAAAGAAACATAAATTCTCTTGACTTGGCTCCTTCTGCTGTCCATCACTGTCACTCACTGATTCCATGATACAGGCTGTTTCTCACCACCTTCCTCTTTTGCTGCTTCCTACTTCTGAGGCCTTTTGGCCAGCCACATACCACACCTGAGCACTTTGTTCTTTCTGCAGTGTTTTTGGCTTATGTACCTAGACTGCCTCTGTCACCTTTTTCCTTCTGACTGCTTGTCTTAATCCTCTACTGTCAACTCCACCCAACCTTTTCACTCAGGTTCTGGTACCCTGAGAAAGCCCCTTTGTCCCAGTTTCTTTGTGTACAGTTCTGAGTCCTGCTACTTGTTAAATGTGTCTGTCTGGGTTCCTCAGCCATCCTTCACCTCCACACACAGCCTCTCTGCTAACATTCCCACTGCTCTCCTGACATGCTCAGTCTGTGTTTTACCTCTTCATTATATCCTGAACTTCAGTCTCCTCTCTCGTTCCCAGCACTTTGACCTGGGACCTTTCATTTCACCCTGTCAGTGCTGCCCGTACTGCCAGAACTGGTTTGCTCTTTGCCCCTTCAGTTTTGCAAAATAATAATAAAGAGAAAAACCTGTGCAAATACTGTCCAAATAAATAACTAGGAAATTAATAAGATAGATCACTTAAAAACCCCAAAATATAAACGTTAGGCTCTTTAAGCATAGTCCCTTGTCCAGAAGAAGACACTGTACTACATTTTACTAATACGATTTATTGATCTAGCTTATATTTTAAAAAACCAAATCCTTGGCTTCTGATCCTATTCATACATATTTAATTCTGAGTGTGCAGTATATTCCTTTGGACTCCAAGATAAGCAGGTGAATAAGCTTTTCCCAGATCAGAGAATTGGAAAGCAAAAAGCACAGTGTGAAGCTGTGGCAGAAATCTGTGATGAAGTAAATGCCAGTGGGTCTGTATTAACATGCTTATTTTTAAGTATTCCCCAAGGTCTCTTGCTTGTATTTGGTTCTTATGTGTAGAATGATTGTAAAGGAACTAATGAAAACATCCTTTTCTCTGTATCTTTTTGGTTGGTAATTTCTCAGCTGCTAAAACTTCAAATGCTAGAGGCTGCACCAGCACTGATGTCTTTTACAGTCTCTTTGTATTCATGTGCCTGACACCAGAACAGGACTGATCTTACACTAATACAAAGATGGAGTTTGTTGAAAATTCATCTAATAATGGAAAGCTGTCTTCCACTGTAGACATGCAGCAGGCATTCTGTAACAATAAATCTGTCAGGTTTTCTCTCTCCATGTTATAAATGTTTGTGGGCTTTTTAGCAGAGGGAATGTTTTTATAAAGTGAAGGATGAAAGGTTAAATGATTTCTTTTGTCTGAGATGCAAGTTTGGTAAAAGGTTATGTGTAGCTTTTGTAACTTTGAATCTATGGGGGTTTGAGGAGTAAGTGTTACTCTCTGGTTTTTGATGATGCTATTTGACAGATTAGGAAATAAAGTGCTAAAGTAATCTAAAATCTGAAAACAAAGATGAAAATAAAGCAGATGTCATTTTGCAAATGGGGAGGTAAAAGGTTTTTGTGTTTGCCAGCATGCACAGTTTAGAATAATTTCAGTGCATCAGGAAATGAGCTTTAAATTATTCTAAAGCGGTTGATAAGTGGGAGCAACACAGTTAAATTTATTAAAGCTTTATTTATTAAAGCTTTTTTTGGTAAATAATTGATATAATGTTGCAATAAGAATATGCCATATATTATAAAATGATACATTATGTAAATAGATATAGCACAATTTTACTTTTTCTTGATGCTAGATCCCACGTTCTGACTAATAATTGTGAAGGAGTTCAGTCTGTTTTTCTCCAAGAGGCATGGATATTTTAAGTGTGGAAAATTGACAGGTATGTTATTTAAATACTTTCTCCATCTCCATACAACTTTCAGATTAATTTAGAAATAAAATAATAATAATAATAATTTAAAAATCATCTACAGAGGAGGAGACAGGTCAGCCTGCTTACTGCAAGTGACTGGAGGAAAAGATGGGAAGTTGGTGTTTTTCCCCACTGTCACCTGAATGATGATCAGAGACCCATTGTTCTGGGCAATTGGATGCTGTTGAACTTGTGTGTTCTTCTATGCCTAACCCAGATGCTGGTTTTAATGCAATCCTGACTATCTCTGACTGCGAGCAATAGTATATTTGGGTTTTTATTATGGCAGCGCTACTATTAGTGGCAAATCAGACTGTTAATTTCAAACCTGACAGGTTTAAGGTAGAGCAACTATTGATAATTCTTATCTAGTTAACTCAGTGTCCTCATTTGACGGGCAGACCTCATACCACGCCTCATCAAGACCTCTAATAATTGCAATGTGAGGATCTCTTCCCTTTTTACTGTTAATGGATTGCAGAGTCTTCATTTTTACTGTCAGGAAAGGGACTTGTACTAAGTCCATTGTTTGTGTGGGCACCTTATATATAAAAGTTTTCCTAAATGATTTAGGAAAGATTACTAAATGTGTAACAAAGATATGAAACATAAGTACAAAACAGCTATGATCTGTTCTGCTAGTAAGCTGTGGTATGTTGGCCCTGGCTGGATGCCAATTGTCCACAAAAGTCGGTCTATCACTTCGCTCCTGAGTTGGACAAGGGAGAGAGAAAATATAATGAAGGAACAGGGAGAGATCGTTCACCAGTTTCTGCCACAGGCAAAACAGATGACTCAACTAAATCAGTTTAATTTATTACAAATCAAATCAGAATAGGATAATGTGAAATAAGAACAAAATCTTAAACATCTTCCCCCCACCCCTCCTTTCTTCCTGGGCTTAACTTTAATGTTGTCTCTGCTGCTTCTTGCTCCTCAGTGGGAGGACTCCTCATGCGCTACCCCGCTACTCTACAGTGTGAACTCCTTCCCATGGGAGACAGTCCTCCACAAATTTCTCCAATGTGAGTCTTATGGGCTGCAGTTCTTAGTGAGCTGCTGCAGGATGGGACTGCTGCAGGGTCACAAGTCCTGCCAGCAAAACTGCCCCAGCGTGGGCTCCTCTCTCCATGGGTCTGCAGGTCCTGGCAGGAACCTACTCCAGCATGGGTTTCCCACAGAGTCACAGTCTCTTTTGGGCATCCACCTGTTACTAGCATGGGGTCCTCCACGGGCTGCAGGGGCACGTCCTCCCTCACCATGGTCTGCTCCACGGGCTGCAGGGAAATCTCTGCTCCAGCACCTAGAGAATCTCCTGCCCCTCCTTCATTGATCTTGATGTCTGCAGAACTGTTTTCCTCACATAGTCTCACTCTTCTCTAATGCTGAAGTTGCTGTCAGTTTTGTGATTTTTTTTCTGTCTTTTTCCCCTTAAATATGTTACCCCAGAGGCACTATCACCTCACTAGAGTCTTGTGACACCATCCTTGTATTCTGTTATAAACTTAATCTCAAATATCATGCCCAATCACTGTAAGAAGTCTCTCAGAAAAATTGTCCAGGACTGTGTGGCATTGGATCATTACAACATTACTTCATGATTATGGGCCTCCATTTTTCTCTTGATCTTTAAATAACACTTTTTTCACGACAGTGTCCCATCTGTTTGATCTCTCTGGACAGGAGTCACTGTCAAAGAGGCACTTTGATAAAACTACTGGGAATGACAAGTGAACTTCTACAGCTGACTTCAATCTCCGTATTCTTTCTGAGCTGTATTTACTAGGTCCCTGTAAGTGGTATTTATATAACTATGCAGATGATTAATGGGTAACATATCTCCTGTAACCCTCAGGTGCTGGCAAGACCTTGCTGGAAGGTACATAAAGGGATTAATTTAATATGGTGTTGCAACAGTGTTGTGGTCAGCACTAGAATAACTGTACTTACAGAACAGCACTGCTTATATAAATATCAAAAATCAAGTATTTTTGAAAGGTCACATTTCAAGTGAGATGAGGAGTCAGAGGTGCCTCTTTATCATGAGACAGAGATACAGCAATGTTTAATATTGTTGCGAAGAGTGTATGGATAAGCATTCTCCTTCCTCTCTTTTCCTCCTTCCCTTTCTGCCTTGCTGTGTGATACAAATTTGTCTTGTGGCTAGAGTGGTATAAACCTATAGAAACATCATTTGAAGTAAATGGATTTTCTGCTGGTGTGTCTCACGGCGAGTTTTTTGCCCTCTCTCTGGAGTCTTTATCTTAGTCTGCTGGCATTAGTAAAAGAAGACAAATAGTTGTGCAACAATAGGGTGGAAAAATTGCTGGAATTTTAATAAATGCATCGAGTTCATGTTACATCCAACTAAAAAACACCCAAAAACATTCAAGAAAGGACTGTGGAGCTTAAACATGGAAAAGAACTTGATGTGCTGTCTTCACCTCTTCTTTTCATGTCATTTGCTCACTTGTTTAATTTTTCCTCTGTTATTTCTAGATCCAACACTGGACACTGTGACAACAATTACAGTGTGACTACAGTAGCGTCTGCTCAGGTTAGATTGATCTGGATAACTAAAGTAAATTGTGTTCATTGTATTTGTATCCCAGGTTAATTCTTCTCAGAGCTGTACCTTTGCTCAGCTGTGATATCTCCAACTGCCCCTTGTTGTCAGTCCTCCTCCAATATCTGAACCTTCTAGGCTTGTCACATGGCAATATTTTGCACCAATCCTTTTCTCTTGTCTTGCTCTGACTGGTTGACCACAGTACCTTTAAACTGGGTGACTCTCTGATCCTTTTCAGATTGTCTGAATAGCAGGCAGTTAGCAGCAAAGCACTCTGTATTCTGGTAAAAGCCAGGGAAGGGAGTGGATTGGGGATGAACCCACACTGAGGAAATGACCCAAAATCTCTCAGTACACACCTCCAATCTCTGATAAGGCTGTGGGCTGTGGCATCTGGAGTAGTGGGAGGGTGACTGAGAACTACTAGGCTGGAGAGCAGGGAAAAGAAGGAAGAGGATGTACCAAGCCCATCACTGTACGGAGGAGGAATGTTTGGTACTCAAGGTGATGGAGGTAATAAGGAGCAAAGAACTAAGGGGTGATATGAAGCACTTGTGGAGTACTCATTGAACTTGTTCCTCAGTAGCAAGAAATAAATATGTCATTTTTGCAGTACTTGAAGCAGGTAGAGTGACCCTTTTGTCTGGGTTTTTGTCTGGGTTTTCTGAATCCAGCTACTACTGCTTTTAGTCAGCCTTCCCTGAGCTCTGTCAGTGCTCTCCTCTGTAGTGGTTTTTTTTGTTTGTTTATTTTTGTTTAGTTTTTTTTTTTCCTTTCCTTTCCTTCTTTTTCTTTGTCATGTTTCTCCCTGTACCTATGGTTTCAGTTGTGGTTTCAGTCCTTCTGCTCCCTGTAGACTTTGAAGAGGGAGGCAGAGAGGAAGGAGTAAGCGCACTCGGCAATGGGTTGTGTGGCAGTAGCAGGGATGTGGGGGTGGTCGAGGGAGTCTACCTCCTAAGGCTCAGCTCTCTAAGAGGGTATGTGAACACAAAAGGAAAAGATAGAATTAATGAGGCAGACTGAAATTTTTCATACGTGTTTTCAGGAGCTGTGCTTCTCCAGTTCAGAGTATTTGAGCATCCAGGCAGGGTGAGAGTGGCACATTTGAAGGTACAGGGGGCATTGAAACAATTAAGATGATATGCCAGGTTTGGACTAGTGGAAGCTTTCCCCCTTCATTTGTTCTGTCCTCAGTGCTGGATTTTTGTCTTTTCTTGCCAGCTGCTGGCACTTCTGCCTGTTGTCTGGCATCATCACAGTCAGCTTGTCTGGATGGCCTGTCTTAAGGGCTGCCATGGGATGTTGGTTTGTTGAGGAATGGTTATTCTCTGTTGGTCAGGTACTATACACACCAGCTTTTATCCTATCTTAATTCACTCTTAGAAAATCTGATTTCTTGGCAAAAGAATCCTTTATAATATGTCCAATGTAAGGATATCACTTGTAGGAAAGAAGTGTATTAGTGTGCTGAAACTGTGCAGAGATAGAAAAAGATTTTTTTTTTTTTAAATAATTGGGTATGACAGTGTTGTAACAAGAATTTTGTGGAAGGATGGAAGGAAAAGAATTTTGAAGTAAGCCTGGTATTCTGCTATGTTACTCAGCCCTGGAGCCCAAGAAGGAGTTATGGGACATTTCCATTTTCTTACCTGCTCTTTCCGAGTTCTTAGCCCCTGCTGTAAAGTGTTTTGAATAAATCCCCCTAGGAGCTGTAAGAAATGCATGGTTGTTGTTGGCTAGGTTTTCCAGAGGTGGAATTATGCTTGGAGAGAGTTGCTCAGGTTATTCAGAGGTAGAAGCCTGGTCATCCTGCCAGGCAGGCTCAATGGACACAAATGCCCTGCCTCCAGCTCTGACAGTTGATTTCCAGTGTAGGGGTTAAAGCAATAACTACATGCCACAACTCCCCTAACTTATTCTTTATGAGTTTTTTTTTTTTGGCTTGTTTATGTGTTTGTCTGGGTTTTTTTCCCCCAATTCTTTTCCCTACAGCATTATCCAGAATTGAACTGAACTGCATTTCCACAAGTCATTTTTTTGCGTAGACTGGATGCAACACAAGGAAATCAACAGGATGGATGTGGATGGACTGAGATATGGAGGCAGGTCAGGCTTAGTGATGGGATGCCAAGTGCTCTGATATGTGAAGCTTGGTGGTTTGTTTGAGGTACTCTTCCCTGTTGGTGAGTTGAGCCTGTTTGTAGTGATGTTTATCTGATAGACCCATCTGATCTAACTCTGGCCTGGGTGGGAGAGACAGCCTGACAGATGCATGAAAGACCAGAGGGAACATTTTAAAGTGAAAACAGCAAGTGACAGTATAATTCCTTCACTACAGCTTTCATAGTCTCTTTTTATAAAACTTCTCCTCTAGCAGGTTCTGTGTCATGGCAAGTCTTTACCTAGAAGCTTAGACTCACAACTTCAGGAATTCCAGCATAAGTGGAACATTACCCTCACCAGAAAAACTCCTGGAGGACCAAAAGAAAAATTCCCTACTGGGGCCTATGGCTATAGTTTTTTCTGGAAGGTGAATATTAACTGATACTTAGAGGGCAAAGTTGAAGTAATTGATAAACTCCATTTTACTACATTGGGACCAAATTGACCCTCAGGGTTTTATAGATGGTTCTTGACTATTCCCCCAGTGGAGAGGCATGATTTTTATCCCTTTTAAAAAGGCTTCTCTTTTCCAAGCCATTGAGCTTATTAAAGACTGCTTAAATAAGCTGTTTGTAATCATTGCTGATTGTTTCCCTTTGTTTATTTAACAGACTAAATCTATTTATAAAATCTTTTTCTTTTCCCCTGTGACTGTCATTAATGTATTTACTTATTTTACATCAATTATCACTGTCAACTCTGAATAGACTAATACAGTCTGCTGCTTTCTGCTTTCTCAGTGCACATTCATTTTTATTCCCATATCTTTGATCAGACACTTCCAAAACCCCATTAACCAAACCATGTGCCTCGTATTTTCATTTTTTTGCTAGTTTGCAGATTTTTGTAAAGATTTTCCACATGTATAAGTTTTCTCCCAGTTCACAATCCTTGTACTTTATACTGTATCCTTATTTTTTTCCACAGTGTTTTATATAACTTTACAGTAAAATATGGAAGGACAAAAAAGACTCTTGTCTATAATATTCCATATAATTCCATCAGGAGGAGGGTATCTACTGCTTAACTTCACAGGCTGCAAGTATTGCTATCACTTTCAGCTGCTGGCTATTTGTATACAAAGATTAATATACCAGGGAGGAGAGATGCAGAACTTCAGGGATCTTTTGATTATTTACGTGATGATATATCATACGAATCTGGGTAACTAGAAAAACAAGGAGTGTTGGATATTTATGCACATTATGCTACCTTAACCAGACCACCTCTGTTAGCTCCCACTTGGGTGATGTGTGTTTCTCCATCAGTCTTAACAATCACAAAAAAAGATCCAGTAATTACATGATTTTCAAAATCTCTGGGGTCTAATGAATTTTCACAGCAATGAAGGCAGCATGTGAAGGGATGCCCATGCAAGTATGGGGCAGACTCAATGGGAATCAGCTGCAAGCTGCTGGTCCCTAGTTCTGAAGAGAGAGAGGTTTTCGCTTTGGAATCAGGGAATATGGGATTCCCTGAAGCCTCTTCAGGAAAAATAGTATTTCTTTACTTCTCTTTGGGACACTGTTGTCCTGAGGAACAGCCATGCCCTGGGAGGTTCCAGTTACCCAAAGAACAAATAATTACTTGCTGTAAAAATGGGACCAAATCCAAACATCTTCCTCCCTACCAACTGGATTTCGGGTTACCAGCTTTGTTCCTGAACTGTAGGTTTTTTTAGTGGGTGTAAGTATATGTCTTAAAAAAATTTAAAACTGTCATTTTCTGCCTTAAACATAGGCTCTATATTTTCCCAAGTTAAAGTTTCTACATGTCTGCTGAGATGAGCTGAAAATCCCTCCTGTTGAAGTGAACTGATACCCAGATTTCAGAAGAGTTGCGAGTAATATTAGAAATAAACCTGTTCTGGGATAATGAAAAAAAAAAATAGGGTTATTACACTAAGACTAAGAACCTTGGATAGGATGTCTTCCAAAAATACCAGAAAAGCTTTTGCTGTTGAAGACTGTCCATTTTTGTGGGAACCTACAGAGGTGATATTCATATTTGTTGCAGAAAATCTTCCACGAAGTCAAGAGTCATTGGTTTATTAGCCAAAGACTGCAGCTCTAATCTTCCCTAGGACTTAGGAAGTTCCTAACCACTGTGTTGTTTCTGTTTCTCCTGGTGCTGTATAATTGTTCTGCAAAAGAAATGTTTCCTGATCCTTCCCTTAGACGTGTAATACAAGAGTAAGAGGCATCCTCAGTTACAAAACAAGAGCTCAAAGGTGCAGGGCTTGCCCTCCAGCATGTATGGATTTGCTGATTAAGAAAATACCTTGCAACTTGTCTACTGCTTGGCTCTTTTGATCTTTTCTGCCCTCTCACTTCCTCTTGACTGTTTCTTTACTTCCCTGGTGTTTTTAGGAACTCTTTGAGTTTTCATATTCAAACAGCTGAGGGACGTACCATCTGTCTAGCAGGCACATAAGTGCCCTGAAGATGGTCTGGTTCAGCAAGTGCAAAATATAATACAAGCCTTTCTTTTGTGATGAGAGCCAGGATTCTGAATAGAATCAGGAAATCGACACCTTTCTTTTACAGGGAAAAGAAAAAGCCCAATTATGAGCAGTGTCTGAAAAAAATCATGCTGAGCTAGGCCTCTGGGCCACCTCACACAGTGTTTCAGCTCCATTGTTAGAGGTATTTGTCTGTATAGTGCTCAAGACCTTCAGCATAATCAATTTTTGTTTTCTTTTGGTGGTTCTCTCTCCTCTTAACGAAACTGCTCCCACTGATTGATATGTTTTTAATGATTACGCTCACCATATACTCCATACTATGGTGATTTACAGTCTTTAAGAACTTTTTTATTTGACAGCTCCTTCCTACTCATTTTTTTGTCTCTTTGTGGCAGATATTGCAGTGATATTGTAGTGCTGACAAAATGGGAATTGTAAGGAAGCACTCACCAACCCTGGCCAATCTAATGGAGCTGTGGGGGGAGAGGGGAAGGAAGGCAACGTGAGTGTTTAAAACCACTTTATGTTCAACTCATCCACCTGAGCAATCACTGTTTGTATTGAATAACCTTGTTCAAAATTTGGAGAAAAAGAAAATCAACCAACAAATCCACCTCATAAAACCAGTTGTCTTGAAAGATGCTGGTCTGGTCATTTAATGAGAGAATGGCACTTGTAGTAGGGCATCTCACAAAGAATTTCATCAGGCAGAGACCCTTTTGATTTTTTTAAAAAACATTTTTCTTTCCCACTGGGATTATATTCTCTATTGCTAAAATAGTGGCTATTATATCCAGAGGGCAGAAATGGAACTCCAGGGATTTTTGCACTTATGTGTTAATTTGAGAAAACAGAAACATCCAGCAGAAAGAATTTCCGGGAATCTAAACATTCTTAGCTCATTGCTAAAAAATAAATTGTATTAGCTTTTACTCTTTCCTATGAAGTGATCATACCTCATTTTCGTTGTTCCACCTGTTTTCCTTCATAGAAAGCAACCTTCTGAGAATTCCCTTCCAAGGAGTAGGGATGCTTTCCAACTGGATGCTTTCCCCTGTAAAAATACCCAAGTCATTTAAGTGAGCAGGATTTGTATCTCCCTTCACCTTAACTGTTTCTTCTTTCCCACAAGACACCCTGTCACTGAGATACTTAAGCCATATGAACAGCACAGCAACAACACAAGCAAATCAAGGCTTGGTTTATAGCATTCTACAACGTCTTTATGGTCTCATGGTGTTGGTGGTGGTATTGTTTCTGTACTGGAGCTGCAGAAAACCTATTTGAAGCAAGAAGCTCAATGAATATGGTCCTTTTATTCTGGTAATGAATTATCTGTGTAGAAACTCACAAGAAGAGAAGACTGTTGCTAAAAAGTTATTGTGAGAATAGTTTAGAGGGAATGTATTTTCGTTGACTGGCTGGATGCATGCAGGTATCTAATAACTATTTGTCAGCTGTTTCCTATAACCAACTTGCTATTTGCTCTCTGTGATTGATGTCCTGTGTCAGGTGGTATTTTTTCCCTCTGTGTCTGACTCCTAAACCCACGGAGGATCTATCAAATACTGGGGAAACACATGTCCCCTACATGCATTTGGGTGTTCTGATAAACAAGCATCTACCTGTATAAGAGTATATGTGTAAAATGGGCCAACAAAATGCGAAGGCAATCAAGAAAAATTTACATTTGGACAGTGGTTTACAAGTACCTATTTTGCATTATTTGCCCAGCTCAAGCATGAACAAAACTGATTTAAGTACTTTCCTTGTTCACAGATGGCACATAAATAGTAACTACAAAAGTACTGTGCTCTCTACATAACTGGATGTTTCTTTTAAAAGTCTCTCTGCATTTTTTATAGCAGTTTATCTATCTTAGCAACCTCTATCTCTCCTATTACCACAGTTTTTGAACATCTCATAATCCTTAATGTATTTATCCTCATAACATCTCTCAAAGAATTGGAGGTACTATTATCTTCTTTTTTATGGGTCTCTTATTTATGGTTTTATTTCTTCAAGATTGGAGATAAGCTGACTTGAAGAAGTGAAATCTTGAGGTACACACTGCCTTGATCTCCCCTTACCATTAATATTTATTGTTCCCACCCCACAAACCAGGCTGTCTGTAAGGAATTTTCTAATGCATTTTGGGCAAAATGAATGGAGGAAGTAAACACTTGTTATTTAATTCTCTAAAATAATCTGACTCTTTTTGACTGACATTATGGCTTTTACTGTCATGTGAACAGCTGAGATGAAAGATGTCTGAAGAAGAGGAGCTTGAACAGGATGCAAGCTGCAGGAGGAGCAGGTGGATGCCAGCCCTGGAGGGTGCACTATGGTAGTGCCACTCTGTGAAAAGGAGGATTCAGTTCATGTGCCTTAGCTGTGTGTTGTCACCATTTCCCTTGTGCCAGCACTGCCAGACGGCACACTTGCCCAAGGCTCCTACACCAGGGACAATTAACTCTGCAGCAAAGTTTTGAGCAGTTTTCAGCAGGGATATTTCCCTCCCCAGCTTACAGTGGTCAGATCAGCATTGGTGCTGGAGCAAGAAAGTGAACAAAAATGTACCACAGGTGGTTGTTGCTGAAGAAGGTCAGAATGTCCCCTATTTCAGCAGAGAATGCGTCATGAAGTTTCATCCCTGACAGATTGTCTCAGATACGCTGCAAGGCTGTATGTGAAATGACTGGCCAGAGTTACCAAAGCCTCTAGGAGAACAGAGACTTCTGCTCATGTTTTCCAGGCCCTTGGCTGCGGGCTGACTTTGTCCACCTATGAGCTGTTTCACTTCTTTTGGTCTCACGTGCTTGTCTCTTTTTTTGTCGTCTAATCCTAAACGTGGTGGTGACATTTTAAAAACAGTATTTCACATGAGGCCTAGTTAACGAAGGGATTTATAGGGTCAACTAGTCTCATGCTTGTTGTTCAGGGTTATGTTAAAATCTCCTTTTATTAA
Organism: Atrichornis clamosus; assembly: GCA_013400975.1. Classification (NCBI taxonomy): domain Eukaryota; kingdom Metazoa; phylum Chordata; class Aves; order Passeriformes; family Menuridae; genus Atrichornis; species Atrichornis clamosus. The sequence continues at coordinate 50,350 of WBMZ01010081.1, forward strand.
GTAGGATTCCCATATTTGGTGGTTTGTTTGGGTCTATTTGCAATGGCATGCATTGTTGATTTTAATGCTGGCCTTCCAATTTTCTTGAAGCTACATGTGAGTTTCTAATAGGCATATATGGTCTGTGTCCCTGCTTTCACATTACCTAAGTTAGTTTTCTTTAACAATTAGCTACTATAGCAATTCAGATTCAAGAAATTGCTTTTGTAAAAAAATGTAAATGATTTTTGTATATTTCTTTATTTTTCCCTATTCTGAGGAAGTGTAAGTAACTGAAATGAAGATATGTATGAAATGAATGCAAACCAATTTATTGAAGTAAAATATTTAAACGTATCAAAACTTATTTTTGTAGTCATCCAACACCCACTCACTGTATTCCTGCATATTCATAAGGAATTTTGAAATTTTGCCTAAAAGCATTTATAATGAAAAAGTATCAGACATTGTGAAGTTTGTTAAATGATGGAAAATCTAGCTCTGATCAATTCTCCACGTTGATACTCTGAAAACTGTGAAAGAAAAATCAATCTGTTTCTTAACACATGTGACAATAGTTTAGATATAAATTTTGGAGCAATTCAGAACAAAGCTGCATTTCTCTGTCCCCTATCAAATGGAAAACACTTCTAATAAGGGTCGTAAAACAAGTTGTCCATAAAATAAAAAGGACAAAGCAATAAACAGGAGAGAGTAAGTGTAACATTATGTGTAAGTAACAGGATGATATGGAGTTTTAGAAATAGAATCAGAAGGAGTAGAAGAGCACATCAAAAGCCAGATTTGACTAGATTCTGTTTTTATGCCCTTCTGTTTTAAGTAGTAATAGGCAGATTTTATTGCAGAGTATATAAACAGGATTATCTGAATTGCCTAGGCTGCATTCTTCTCTGACTTGGAAAACTAATTGCAAAGAGTTAGATGCGGCAGAGTGTTCCTAGCAAGCCATCTAGATTCTTTCAATGCTTTAGTTTTCTAAACTCCTTGGTAGTTATTATGAGAATGGGCTGGGTTTTTTTGGTTTTTTTTGTCATGTCTGTTATTCCCACGTTCAAATATACTCTATGGAAGGTCTTCCTTGCATTATTTCTAAGTCTTTCTTGGAGATTTTTGTGATGATTCTAGTTCCAAACAAATTCAGGGTCTCCAAAAGTCTGTTTACCCTGTTGGGCTTCTAAGAAAATGTTTCCCTATGGTGTCAGCAATGTAGCAAATGTCAGAGACTTTGTAGAAGTGGAAGATTATTTTGTTTTAAAACAAAACTGATTTTAGTTGTTTGTATTTCTACAATTATCTACTTGTAAGTGTACATGTAGAAGAGTATGAGAGTGAGCAGCCTGTTCAGCTGCCTGGGCCCAGGATGAGGATGCATAGCCCCCAGTTGTCTGTGCAGGATTTTGTGCTTTGGTACTTCATACAAGGGAAGCCAGTTACTGGACCCTCAGCATCTCCTCCAGGCTGGTGGCCTTGTGATGGCTTTTTTGGTATCATTTAGGAACTTGTAGTTGACAAGCCTGTAGGAGACAGGAAATCTCTCCTTCCGTGCCACCTGCGTGGTTCTTTGGGATTTACTGCGGGCCCTCTGTCTTGCAATCTGGGTGTCTGGAGGAGCTGCACAGAGATCTGTGTTAGCGTCATGGTGACTAGCTAATCTGGGAGCTACTAGCACTTGTCCTTCACAGAATCCTGTTCCTGCCCCTCCCCATTTGCAGTCATTCTCCATGCCTATCAGTCCCAAAATTTTTCTGCAGAAATTTCTGGGGAAATGGTGGCAGTAGCTGTGGGTAAGTAAGTATGGCCATGTGTTATTCTCTGGGCTCTCAAGTCACCCTCCCTTTCTTGGTTTCCCTATTTGTAGTGAGAGGCATGAAATGAAAAAGTATTGTCTGAACATTCTTGAACATTGGACAAATAAAATAAAATCACATTTTGAGCAAACTGGTGAATTGCATCTTCCTGCATCCAAATTTGTTTATAACTTAGCTTATAAAAGTCTGCTTCTGTTTTTAGGAGAATACTTTTGGGTATTATGTATTACATAGCTGAAAGAGTTGTTCAAATCAAGTTTTATGCTAAGGCAATTTTGTTTGGTGATTGTTTGGTACAATAGTGAAAGAAAAAATGATTGTTATAATAGTACCCTATGTGAAGCTACGTCTCCTTCCATTTGTATTGGTTCCAAAGATTTCAAACTAGAAGGGATCCTTATTGTCATTAAGGCTGACACCCGCATATAAAAAGAAAAAGTGCAGGTTATCCAGTAGCTCTTGTATCAGTCCTTTAATTTCTGCAGAGCTAAAGCATAAAAAGGTATTATAGAGAAGTCAAGTTCTCCAGCCAGCAGCTCTCCTGTCTACTTTGTTGATTAGTTTGCAGCTTAAATTAGAAGTTACTTGCAAGTCCTTCTGTTTGGAGTATTGCTTTGCCCAATGTGAAATGCATTAGTAGTCTAGATCTGGTTTTAAATGCACCATTAACAGAGTAAAAATCATCAGAAGCAGCCCCCGATTCATCTACCTCCTGATAAGGTGCTCACCAGTGCATGCAGAGCTGAAGGAAGTGCAGTCCCTTCTACAAGGCCATTGTGTGAAGTGTTTCTCGGTGGGTTGGCTCATAAAAAGTACTATAGTACCTAATGTCAAGTAAGGAGTATTCAGCCTCTTATTTTCTGTTAATGTATGACATTAGTATCTAAAAAAGAAACAGAAGTTTTCAGTTAAGCGTGACATATATTTAAGTATACTTTATTGGTATGTAATATACAAACTCTCTAATCCAAAGCTAGTATTTTTTTATCTTCCAGTGTTTAACCTGCTTTACCATCTGGGATTATGTCAGCATTTTATGAAGTAGTCTTTTGTAAAAATTAGCAATTAACGTAAAAATCAACGTCAAAACTCACCACAGGGTAAAAGATACATACATATGTATGTGTATATATACACACAAAAATTCTAATTGCCCTTAATATTTTAAACAACCTACATCTAGTTTCCTCTCTAAATTGTTTCATTGTATGAACAAAATTATTGGCCAATGTTCAATATTATGCCACTAAAAATCATTAAATACTGAAAATATAAATCAAAATGGCAGTAATAACTAGGGGGTTTATGTTTATACAGAGTCTTCCTGTTTTTATTTGCAGCCATGACATCTGGAATTATAATCCTATCTTAATGAAACTAGCGTGACAAAACACTCTAGAGGATGAGTTTCTAGAACCAACCTGTAAAATATTCCAAGTTTAAATAATGGTAGGAAAATGCCAATATCTTAACAGAATAGAGTTTTTTAGCAGGTGGGGAAAGGTGTAAATTGTGATTTGGGATTTCTTTCTGTCTATTCTTTGCTTTTGATGCCCCAATGTCTATAGTTTGGCAGTTTTTATTTAATAAGCAAAACCCAGATTCTGCAAGTGCTTGTGTAGTCAATTTGGGTCACACACTTTGTACCACTTAAATTGTTCATGTGTGTGCTGGTTTTGACTTGGATAGAATTGATTTTCATCACAGGAGCTAGTATGGGGCTGTGTTTGGGATTTGTGCTGGAAACAGTGTTGATAACACAGGGATGTTTTAGCTACTGCTGAGCAGGGCTTGCACAGAGCTGAGGGCTTTTCTGCCTCTCGCCCCACCCCANCTCTCGCCCCACCCCACCACTGAGTGGGCTGGGGGTGCACAAGGAGTTGTGAGGGGGCAGAGCCAGGACAGCTGACCCCAGGTGATGACAGGGATATCCCACACCATGTGGTGTCATGCTCAGCCTATAAAGCTGGGGAAGAAGGTGATCAGAGTGATGGTATTTGTGTTCCTAAGTCACCAATACACCTGATGGAGCCCTGCTTTCCTGGGAATGGCTGAACTCCTGCCTATCCACAGGAAGCAGTGAATGAATTCCTTGTTTTGCTTTGCTCGAGTGTCCAGCTTTTGCTTTACCTATTAAGTTGTCTTTATCTCTACCCACAAGTTTTCTGACTTTTCCAATTCTTTGCCCATTCCAAGCAGGAGAGAGGGCTGTGTGGTGCTTGGTTGCTGGCTGAAGTTAAGCCACTACAATATGTAAGAGGTTTTGCTATGTTTGGCACCTATAACTTTTTTCCCATTGCCAAAATGTTGGTCATGACAGAGAAATAAGACGTGAGGTTTTTTTTCTCGTGAACAAAATCCTGCAGAAGATAATTATCCTGGTCATTAACTTTCCCTCCAAATATATTCATTTTCATGGTATGGGAAAATCAAAACTTGATGAGGTGTTTATTTAAATATTGATTTGATTTTGTGTTAAATTCATCTTGGAGGATACTATGGATCTGCAACCTAACCAAGACAGGTACTATACTACTTGGTGCTGCTGAAGGGCATGTGGATGCTGTGCAGTACACCAGATCCTATAAAGTGGATCAGGTGTCTCTGTTCCAAGCTCTGCAAAGTGCAGCAAAGGAGAAAATAGGTTTGTAACTTTACCAGGAGGATACTGCTTTGCTTATTTCAACATTTGCCACTATGGTGTTAATCTACAATAGTCATACATGTGCTATAATTTTTGTTGCAAGTGGGTGGGATGGGGGGAGGAGGAGAGGGAGAGGTGGGACATATGGATACGGCTATATGTGCTATGGTTCATGAGGCATATTGACCACACTGCCTTGACCAGCAGCACCGAGATATTCTGGACCCTCCTCCTGAAGGTTGAGGAGATTATGGCTCTGTCTTTTTTCCTCAGTATTTTTTTCTCCTTCTCCTGGGTCAGTTCTCACAATTTTCCTGGACATCTGTTTATGTGGTGAGGTCTTTAGGGAGGACATTCTTCTTCTCTTGGCATTATATATAGTGCCTCAGGGGCTTCTGACTGAAATTGGAGTGTCTTGCTGACATTAACTGACTTTCTGCCTTGAGATGGTTTTGCCTTTAATCCTCACAGTGTAGCTGTCTCTTGATCTTTTATAATAGAAATATAGTGGCACAGATAGAACAAATTTTAATTTGACAAAAAAATAGAAATTTATGTGTGTGCACAGTATGACCAAGTTCAGATCCCTAAAGTCAGACTAACACTATTTTTAACCATGAAAAGTAGAACTATGTTAACATATGCAGGGAGTGGGTTTTTTGTCTCTAATATCACAAGCATTAGATATGAATCTTCACAGAGTTCACTTTTGTTCAAACTTCTCCCATCTGTCAAGGCACTGTAAAATTAGGACACATCCCATCCATCGCTTAGTGGGGAGCAGAAGGGAAGTAGAGGCCTGTGCTCTGCATGAAGATTTGCTGCAGGTGGTTTGCAGCAATGTCACCAAAGAGGAGAGAATGAAACAGCACTGAGGACAAGTAGTGCAGGGTGTACATATTTTCAGGGATATTTGCCTCCAACTGCCTTCAGCTTTGACCTGTGCATGGAATGGCCATTCACAGACATAGAGTGTTAGATGTGATGCTAGTGTGTGTCTGCCACCCAAATTTCATTTGGAAGGGATCTTGCTGTGGCGCTGCTCAATGATGCAGACCAAAGCGGAGATCAGAGCTGCTTTGAAAGCACGCTCCCTTCTGAACTTAAAAAAACAAACAAAAAAACAAACAAAAAAACCCCAAAAAAGTAGGGGAAGGCCAGAAGGAGAAAAAAAGAATTTGCTACTTTCTTGTTGAGGAGGTCCTATGTGCTTAACAACTTCTGGAAAATGAGACTGCTCTTTGTTTCAGTGCCTGATCCAGTGCCAAATTCTTCAAAGTATTTTGGTGCTTCATTACTCTCACTTGTAACAACAATCCTCGCTTGCTTTATGTTTGCAAAATATTGGTCTTGACCTCCTGGTGGACTCAGTTCTTCACTTCTGCTCCTGATGCCTAAGGTGCTACAGGCAGCTTCTGTGTAACTTGATTTCAAGTGGAAGACATGGTACTACATGAGAAAGCATTAGAGCTGTTTATTTTGTGATATTCATGTATTGTCAATTTTCCCATTTTTTAGCTCCTCTGAAAAAGGGCATGCTCTGCTCAAAAACTGTGACTGGGCAGCTTTGGGCTGAGCAGGAAGATGGAGCCTGTTGTCCCCAGGAGTTTGGTTTCTTTTCAGTGCCTCTAGCTCTTGTTTTTTTTCTGTGGGTCTTCTGACTAGCTTTTGTTATGTGGTAGGCGGCTGTTTCACCATGGGTAAGGCCTTAATTTGTGTATATTTTGGAACGTTGTATTTTTTTAGTTTGCCAAAATGTTTGGGATTCATATGATTCTTACACAAATTTCCACTTGCACTGCTGAAAAGAGTACAGACAGCTCCTAAATTAGAAAATTGCCGTGCACCCGCTTTGCCCTTCAATCTAAAGCCGCACTGTTACAAAAACACAGGAGTACAGTGGTACATTCTCTGTCTTACATGCTCTAAAACAACACAAGATGAGCTGGTGGGGAGTGAATTTGAGGAAGCATTCTTGCTATATGGAGTCTGGAAATCAAGTATTTAATCAATGGAAGCAAGTTTTCTACCCTAGAAGTATTGACATTCTCAATTACAGTGGAAACATCAAAGCTTTCTGCATGAGCTTCAGCCAGCCCTTGAAACATATGGTGGAATATTTTTGTGCTGCTGCTGCTTTACTGTGGTGTATTGGATTTGCACTGGCATCATTTTCTTCCATTAGTTAGGCTTACCCTACTTCACCTTTCCAATTTACTGGAACTTAACTGTTCATTGTCAACTGACTCAGGAATGCACAGCCACACTCTGCAGCCAACATAAGGCCTGAAGTTAATAAATTTAAATGCATGAAGTGGAGTAAATTAGAACTAGTATGTTAATGTTGATAACTTGTACTGCAAAAGTCTTATTACATCTGTCTTGGAGATTTTAATTTTATTTTTAGATGTACTTCATGCACATCATATTGTATATATGCATGATATTGCAACCCTTCTTTTTCCTTACAGAGGCCTAATGGGAAAACATGAGGATTTGTAAAAATAAAAGCTTTGCTTTCACTGGAATGGAAATTACACAATTTCATCTTTTAGTAAAGACTTTTGCTGAAATTCTTGTAAACAGTAAGAGGAGAAAAAATGAAAAAAACATGTTGAGATGTGGCTGAGAGAAAAGCTCTCTATTTCCTTAGAATAAAGATTTTTTTGCTCTCTCTCTTCACCCTCATACTGGCAAAATATACAGGTAGTAGTAGGATGTGCTGGCAAACCCATCGTAAGTCAACATCTGCCTAGTCTCTTGGGAAAACAAGGTCTCAGACCTGTGTGTGCTTTTACTCCATCTATTCATTTTATTTGTGAAAAAAAAAAAAGAAAGTCAGAAGTCCAGTTACCTACAGGGACATTGTCTGAACTTATTGATCTCTGCCTGGGTTGGATTGTTATTGATGTGAGTTCCCACAGCTGCTGTTGACTTTAAGGGAAACAGGACAAGCACCTTAGTGGGCTCTCTCTTCTCCTCACCCCTCAAGATCTGTGGTGATCAGATATTGATATTTCATTTTGTTCTGAAAGGACTGGAGAAGGAGACTGCTCTGGCATCCCTTCTATGGAGGGAGTGATAAGATTTTTGGGAAAGGTGATCTATGACCAGCTGAAAGACTACATTGGCTTTTTCTTATGCCCTTGTAAAACTCTAAAACGACAGGCTGAGAGCTGGCACCCTTGAGATCTTGGTAGGTATTCTCCCCAAGGACTCTGTGGGTCTCTGTTGGACATCTTAGAGAGCAGATTTTGGGGTGGATCATCAATAAAGATATTGGACAGGACTGGGCCCAGTACTGATCCCTGGGGATCACTGCTTACGTGCACAGCAGCCCTGTGAAGAAATACATATGTGTCCAAGGCTCTTGGCCCACACCATGGTTTTCTGCAGCCACCAGATCCCTTGAGGTGCTGGTGGGTCTCTGGCGAGTCTTCTTTTTTCCCTCTACCTTGGGACACCTATGCTGGCACAATTTTTGTATCAAGTGTGTTGAAATTCAATCCATTTTATTTTGTAAATAGCTGTTGTGCACTTATGAGAGGAGGGGGAGAAAAGCTTGGCCCTTGATGGAGATCTGCTGGCACCTTTTTTTCAGTCACATTCCATCCTCATTTCTTTCCAACATCACACCAAACTCCTCTGTCTATTCTCCCAAGTTCTGGAAACTGAGGAGGGAAGGGAAGATGGAGAAATGACAGCTGGAGTAGCATTATGTGGTCGTTCAAAAAAACACCCATGTGCTTTGCCAGTACCTCACTTGTACTCCATCTCATACTAAATGGCTGGATGCCATGAGGTCATTGATCATGGCAATGCCCCATGATTTCTGAGGGCTGTTCAGTAGTTTGAATTCCCATATACAAAGAACAGGTAAAACCACAGGTTTTGTGGATAAAAAAAGTATCATTATATTTCACATTGGAAAACTGAAGAACTGGCATTGATGAAGTATGGATATACACAGATGGCAGAAAAAACCCTTTATGAATGTCATAGGGTGAAGCAGGAAGAGTGGGTACACCAACCATTCTGCTGTTAGCTATTCATGTTAGCCAGGGGAACAATTAGGGTTGTAGGGGCATACAGACCTGTCTCTGTTAGAGAAAAACTAAGTAATGGAGAGGCTGAATGTCTTCTCTGAAATTACTTAGCCTTGTGCATGTTCTTATGTTCCTGTTTCTCCCTCTGCATTGCACCTTAGTCTCAAAGCTTTATCTTTTTTTCCCTGTTACATTATATGTATAAAACCAGGAAAATGTTATAATATATATCTGATTATATAACCTACAACAATAGTTATATTTGTATTTGGGTGGTGTGGGCTTTTTAGGTTTTGGTGTTTTTCTTTTTTTTTGGTCGGACAATTGTGTTGATAAACCTAAGTCAAAACCAAATGGGTAAATAAATCCCCACTTTTTTCAGACTGACTCCTCTCTTTTGTTTCCACTCCCCAGTTCTTTTACAAAAAAGCAAATGTTGTTTTATTGGCACTTTGTAGAAAAGCAAAGGAAATTCATAGATATCATCCCCAGAGAGAAGGAGAAATTTCTTGCATCTCCTCTTACTCTTTCTATCAGTAATTAAGATGCTTATGAGGTAATAGGAGATTTAAATGAATTTTCCTTTGTCATAAAAGGAAATATGAACAAACTCATATGCCTTATGTACAAAATCAGTGTGGATGTCATAGTCTTCTATGTATACAGCATTTAACATAGCATTTTTTCATAGGATTTTTTTTTTATTTATTCCTCCCAGATGGCTGGCTCAAGTAGGAATCTTATATGAAGGTATTGAAAAGCTTTGTGGCTGAGCCAGGAGCTGGAACTCAGCTCTCTTTGTTCTTAGATAAACAATCACATCCTGAGACTGTCCATCTATACGCCACAGTTTGGCTATCCCCCCTCCAACTGGGACGTGAGACTATGTTAGCTGGCTGCCCAGCTTCTTTCTGTTCCCCATTCCTTTAGTAGTTTTGGTGACTTCTCACAAGTAGGAAGGAAACCAGATGCAAAAGATATATTGTTATAAGATTGTTGGAAAAGTATTTGTTCAAATGGCTCTGGCTTGAAATTTAAGTTCTGCAAGACTGATTCCTTGGACAGTGTTATTGGCCTCTCAGGGGCTTGAAAGTATTTGCATGTTTAGATATTTTCTGCTGCAGTGGAAGTTTTTGCAATACACTTGACTTGCACAGTAAAGAGGCACTTACATAAACAAGCAGGTAATAACTAGATTCTTCTTAGTATGATTTTAAACTAGGCGAAAATGCATTTGTTATGAAAAATAAATAGTTTGCCTCCTGTGCATATGGGAAAGGCTTTGAGCATTTTTCTTGCCTATCATGATTTCTAGCTCTATCATTGTCACCCTTCTATGATGTCTGTGTCAACAAAAAATAATGTAATTTTTGAAATGCAAAATTATGCCTCTGCTACTACTTTAAATAAAAAAAACCCTGTGCAAAAAGAACGTAAGTAGAAGCAGTTTATTGCTTGTGTTCAGATGTGTGGCCCTGATTCATACAGACACCTGTTGAGTTGTAATGTCATGCTTAAATCTCATTGCTTAGTGTGTTTCTTTTCCTATGTTTAAACTGTGCTTTTGCTCTACAGATTCTTCAGATATGCTCTCTACAGAGAGATGTAAACATGCGGCCCTTAAATGTTCTAGGAGAACATTTAGATGTCTGTGAGCATCAGTGCAAGCCTGGAGAAGAGTAGTGTACAGGAATTTCAGGCAAAGGAGTGGCAGGAAAACAAGAAACTAGAAATGGGATTACATCAATCTATTTTTGGTTTTGATAAATCAAAGTAAAGCAATTTTGATTTGAAACAGACCATAGCACCATGGGCAATTCAGACAAATTCTTTTTCCATGCCTTTAATCATCTTTGAGTTTTTTACGGACTTGACTGCAATAAATGCATGCATATAAATTAAAGATAATATGCAGACCTATGTTTTACAGAGTGTTTGTAACTTTGAAGTCCCACAAATCTGAAGATTAAATCTCTTTTGCATTTGATACTGCTCAACCAGTCTCTTGATAGTCCTTTGGCTTTGTTTAATGAAAGTGTGTAAATTTGAGGCACCAAGAGGTACAGAAGAAAACTGCTTTTTCTTATGAGAGAAGTCCATTTCTGTTTTATGCTGCAGACTCTGCAATGTCTCATACCTGGTATACCTCAGGGATCACCTCTGTAAATACTGTGGTGGTATGCTGTCAGGTCTCTGCAGTGTTTTGGGTTGAGGGTCTCAGCACAGCATGGGAAGAATTTGTTTCACCAGTGACATAAAATCATAGATTTTCCTAGAGGTTTTTCCTCGTTACTTTTTCCACTCTCTGGTGCCATAAATCAAGACATTTATGGTCATTTACCTTTACTTCTTATTTACTGGTTGCATGCAGTTTAAGAATAATTTTTGATCACTTTTTGTAATATTGGGACAAACTCCATATCTGATTAGAAACTAGTTAAGTAGACTTCAGTGAAATATTAGATGTTTGAAGAACAGTGCTCCTTCTCTTCAAACCCAGATATCTTTCTTCCTCTCATTTGTGTTCTTAGTTTTGAAGTAAGGGGGCTTGCAATAGCGCTGCAGAAGGACATTTTACAAGGGCATGGAATGACAGGATGAGGATGAAGGGCTTTAAATTGAAAGATAGTAGGTTTGGATTAGCTTTTAAGAAGAAATTCTTTACTGTGAGGGTGCTGAGGCACTGGAACAGGTTGCCCAGAGAAGCTGTGGATGCTCCAGAGGCTGTGAATTGCCCAGGTTAGATGGGGCTCTGAGCAAGCTGGTCTAGTGGAAGGTGTCCCTGTCTGTGGCAGTGGGGTTGGAAGTTGGGTGATCTTTGAGATCCCTTCCAACCCAAAATATTTTATGATTCTTCTGAACGTACTTTGGCTCCTGGATACTCTTCTGCTGAATATTTCAACCGACAGTGTTGGATGCTTTGTGGGAGACAGACACTTAGTTGACATTGGTATTTTAATATAAATTCCATCTAATGCTTTAGTTTCCATTGTTAGTTACATGGGGTATCCCTGCATGCTGAGAGGTAAAACCTGCTCTGCTTTCCCTGTAGGCAGAGTCTAGCACCTCCGAAGTGGTGACCAGGCCGTTGCAACAATCACCAGCCCTTGGGAAGGTCCCTTACCTGACAGGAGCTGACCTCGCTGGGTGGTGCCTGTGCTTATCACTCCAGCTGCCTGCTGTTCCCAGGGTGGCAGGATATCAAATCACGCCAAATTAGTGAAATATGCTTAGGGATAATTATAAACCGAGTTTAAAGGCAGGTTGGTGAGGGATCTGGTCAGATGGAACCCACCTCTACATTTCTTCCTGGCAGTATCAGGAAAGGAAATCCCCTCTCCCAGACTGTTCATCAGACATTCCCTCAGCAGTAACTGTTCTGGAGAGAAAGAAAAATCCTAAAGCCCCAAAACCACATACACCACCACCACACACAGTGATAGAGAGCTGCCCTAAAACACACCTCAGCCCAATAGGGTCCCTTCCCAGGACGCTCACTAGGATCTGACCAGCTGATGTCCCTTACCTTGAAATTGGCTCCCCCTGCCCCATGTTCTTTTCCCCACTGTGCCCCTTACTTCCTCTGTAAAGAAGAGAAAGTTTAGCTATGAGTTGGTCAGCCTAAAAGATTGCTGGTATTGCTAAATACCTTGTCTGGCTGGTAGAGTGAAGTACAGGAGGGAGTTGCAAGTTTGTTTTAATGACAATCAAAGACAGTTTTTCTTCTGAAAGGTTCGTTCCATGGATTTCCTTCCCCATTATCTCCCTCCTTTGTGCAAGTCCCAGGTACTTAGGGACAGACTCAAACTGCAGTTTCTCTTTCAGTATGATTCTATTGTTCCATTTCTACTTAGGGTGAAATAACTCAGAATAACTCTATCATATGCTGTGAAATTAATTAATTCCACTATGTACAGTGTAACTTAAACAATGAAGAGAATATTGGATAAGCTAAATGGGGCCAAGAGCTTCTTTATGACAGGAGAGCAAACACTTTAATCTTTAAGGTGGCTATTCTGGTCTGAGATTAAGAACTACACTTTGTTTTACCTTTGGAGAAGAGTCTAATAAAAACATCTGTCAGGAAATATTGTGTAACACTTGAAATACTTTCATACTGGAAGAGTTGAAAATATTCTTATTACCAGAGATTGAGTACCTTTCTTTTCCTAGATTCAGCATTTTGCCTTTGAAGACAGCTAAAAGAATGGAAAAACATTACTAAAGGTGCTTTTCATCTCTTTTCCTACCCTTTTTCAGTCATAATAATCTGCTGCTTTTAAAGTTTGGTTTTGTGACTCATTAGAAAAACACAAAGGCTTCTTTTTAGAGGTATAAAGAACATGTTAGTAAATGGATACAGAATAGTTTGCTGCCCAAAAACTTTTCCCCCCTCTTTTAAAAATTGCTTTAGTTTTGTTCAACATCTTCTCTTCATCTAGAATTTTCCAGGAGGTTCCTTTGCCTACTGCCAGACGGAAAATCTATAACTAATTTACAAACAGCTTTCAGAGGACAAGATGGCAAAGGGGACACAAAGGAACAGCTGTATATGTGCCCCCATTCCTTGACTGGTGGAGCCTGGCTGGAGTTTTGCCCCGCTGGTTTGGCTGTCCAAAGCAGGCAGAAACTGTGTTTTGCTTGATGTACACTTTAGTGAGGCTACAACATAGCCCAAGAACGAAGGGGATCTTCCTTCACAGAAGGAAGTGCTGTTTTTCTAACCCTAAATCTGCTTAAAATTGATTGTAGGCCCCTGATTAATGTGCTGAGGAAAAGGTACACAGTTTGTTGGGCCTCAAAGAGGGTGCATCCACCTCTCTCTTGTGAATGGCAAGTCTAAAAGCAATGCATGAGGTGCTATATGTGGTTGCACCTTCCTGGAAATTATGGCACAGAAGGAAAAGTTCTACATTTAAAAAAACCAACAACTAAAAATTAATGAAGTTATTTTGACTTTATCTAATTTGAATTTTAGTAGACAAACATTTACAACAGTGGCAGACTGGAAGGAAATGATTGAGAAGGGCCAAAGGTAACGACATTGCTAGATTATTACTGTACCATTTAAAATGAATTATCGGTTCTTTCTGTACAGGATTTCACAAGCTTATCATGGTATATGGAAAAGTTATAGCTGTGATTCACAACCAGGAAAATAGCAAAATACAAGCCATATGGATAGTAATCCATGGTTTTCTCTCTAGCAGGACCACGATGTCCTTGTTTCAAATAAAGAGAGACATTGGTGACCGTGGTTGTCCATGAAATCAGAAATAATCTGAGATGTGATGAGCAAAAGAAAGGAGGCACATCAGCTCTAAAGTAGGACAAGAGAATAGTGAGACAGAGGGTGAGTGAAGGTGTGAGAGTTGGTTCTTGCTTTTTTTCTAACCATAAGTAGAGGGACTACAAAAATATTCTCTACTCTGACTTCAGTAGGTACTCCCTTTTTAAACATATTTATGATAAAATATTTATAAATCTTTTTAAAATAGGGAGGAAATTTCTGCCTGAAATCTATCTCTGCACTAAAGCCTCAGTGCCTGAGCAATTAGAAAAACATAAATCAAAATTGAATTTTAAACTGTTATGGAGTTTCAGCTTGGGCTTTTTAGCTGTGTTTTTTTTTTTTGTGTAGCTTTTCAACAAGTGTTTTCAGCTTTTTGCAAGTACACAGATGTGTCACATTAAAGACTGATGGAGTTGGGCTTTTTGTACCCACTTGGCAGAAAGGAAAGAGAAGGCGATGTAAAAAAAAATCTCCATTTTGAAAAGAACATAGTACATATAATCATCAGTCAGTTTGTGATATAAAAACATCTGTTGAATAAAGAATTGATTTCAGCAGTGTATTTGTTCTCTCTGCCTTGCAGGGCTCACTTGAGAGAGGGGCTAGATTACCTGTATCATTAATATCTGCTAGGTTCTTAATTGCTGCTCTTCTAGCAGATGTCTAGCTTGATTGCTTTTCCAATCCTTTGGTGCAAACTTGCAGAAAAAGAGTATTTTGTAAGGCTTTGTTGCATTGTTGAAGAGCAATTGAATTTTAAAGTTCTCTGAAGGGGAAGGTGGGCTAGAGTATTGAGGTGTGTATGACTGAATGCTGCCCTTTAGCTTTCACCAACTTGTGTGCAAGGAAAATGAAAAAAGAAAACTGCAGAAATTTATGTGCTGTATTTGTGGACAGGTGTGGGGTTCTTTCTCTCAGAGATGTGCTTCTTGCTCTTGAAACAAGCTGGATTATTTTTATTTGTGAAAACAGATGCAGGCTTCATATTATGTTCTAATGTATTGTGTACATTATTAAGGAGTCCAATGCTAGCTCTATTCTGGAGAGTGCCTGCTTTACATAGAGATGAAGCTGACGAAGCTATGTGGAAAATAAATAAACACACTGGTCTTGTGACCCAAGCTTTGGTTTAGTTCAGTTCCTCATGCATAGGAGCCCCGTGAAATGTCTCCAGTGTGAACCTGCCTTCATAGAAAGGGAAGAACAAGGATCATTTACCCTTGGCCTACAGGGAGGTGAGACATGGTATTTTACTGATTGAGAACTGTCTATTGGCATCTCTAGACTGGCTTTTGATTGACCTCTGCATTGTCTTTGGAAAAGGCAGCAGGGCTCCTGTAGCCTCAGAAGGTGTGGGCAGCCCTAGCCCTGGGGGGAGGCAGGTGCCCTGTCCCTCTTGGCTCCTGCCAGCCCTTGCTATGCTGAGGTTTGCAAGGACCAAGGACCCTGTGTCTGCTGCTGCTTCTTCTAATCAAAGAGATGGGTTTTTTTGTTGGTACGTGTAATTTCTTCAAAGGCCTAAGAATAGGCCTAGCATTGGCGAAGTTTGTTGCTATTAAGAGAGTTCAGAACAGTGTATCTCCTTCTGTTTTCCAGGGCAAGGTCTTGTGGTCAAAAGTTGTTTGTTCTGGCATGTGAGGTGGTGCATGGGGCTGTTTCTGGTCTCCTCCAGCTGGTATTGTCCCAGCAGTAACACCTGCAAAAGAACAGGTTGGTGGTCTCTTTTTCCTCTCCACTAGCCCCTTCACATCTGCATTTGTAAACTACTGCTGAGAAACTTGAATTGCTGGTGCTCTGTCTGTTCAAGGGGAGAAAAAAAAGTCATAACTATAGTTGTTGGTTTGGCTGTTTTAACCTTTATTTGGAGAAATATTTAAAGTTTCTCTCCAAGTTTCATACAAGAGACTTGTGATGGTGATTTTCCTTCTGGTATGAAAGAAGAGAAAAAGGCAGTAGAGACACTTCTCAGAAATAATATCATTAAATAAAAGTCAGAAAAGAAAAATAGAGGGAAGTAGCCCCATGAATGAACCCAGATTAGCTTTCCCTACTGTGATACACAGTTTTTCCTTTTACTTCTTTGATACTGTCTTTTACATGATAAGGTTAAAATACTTGCACTGTCTAGCAAAAGCACTTTATACTTGCCAGAACCACTACTATTAAAGTCATTTACATTGAATTGCTAAACCAAAGCAGTTTTGTCATCAAGAGCTCAGTAAGATTGCTGTAACTGCATCTGGAGTGTTGTTGACGATGTAGGAATATTGCAAAAAAAAAAAAAATTACCTCTGATCAACACTATACAGATAGGAATTTTCCTAAGATGATCTGAACTGGGAAGCTCTCCTGTATACATGTGTCTGCATATCTATTTGTTTGTCTACCTCCATTTGTATATAAATATATAAATTTTTTTGTCAAAAAAGCAAAGATTCCCAATCTGCTGCTTTCTGATTTGAATAACAAAATTTACTTTCTTAAGAAAACCAAAACAAAACAAAAGAAAACACCAAAAAAGATCAAAAAGACAATTTGTCTTCAGTTTGCCTGACTTAGTTTAATCTTATCCAGAAGTTAAACACTGGGCTCTACTAATGAAGATAAAGCAAGATTAATTTTCAGGAGTAAGTCAGGTATCATTTATCTTAGGAAGGCTAGATATGCATTTCCAAGTGTCTTAGCTTATAGAAGGAGCCCAAATAACCTTTTAATGGCCAATATCAGGTGTGATATACCTCCTTCCAACTAACTTTCTCATGAACTCAATGAATGTAAAGAGTGAGACCTTGGGCTAATGCCAAACTCATTGCCCTGGAGGCAGTCCCACTAGTTTTCTGTGCTCTGCTTTTGCGGGTGATGTGGACTTTTCCTAAGTCGGTCATAACCCAGTTCTTCAGTATTTAGTTCCTGTTCAAATGCCCAGTGCTTATGTTTGCTGGACTTTTCCCCTTCCTCAGGAAGGAGTCCACCTCTGCCAGCCTCCAGTTCTTCCTCCGAAGGAACCAAGCAGTCTATAGCTTTTCTGTCATTGGGACCAGGTTTCTTCTGAAGTAACTGGAAATCTACTTATTTCTGATTTGCTGCAGTGCTGGTAGTAGATCCAGCAGCCAGTTGAAAGCTATCTGTGAGCTTTGGGTCGCAGCAGGTCTCTATTGACTAGCAAAAAACATTTTGAGTGTTTGGTCTCTGTTTCATTTACTGGTTTGAAGTCTGTGCTGCTTTGTATTTTCTCACAAGGTGTGACAGTCACTCATGAATGACTTTTATATCTTCCTGTGCCAGAAACCATGCAGCACCTTGTTTTGTGAGCTTAAAAGCCTTTGCAGCAAAAGTCTTTACAATTCTTTGTGCTGTGGCTGTGAACATTGTGAATTTAGGAACATTTTGTTCAAAGGGCAGGCCTATGCTAACCCTGCAGAGGCTGAGTTTAAAAGCACAGTATTTATTACCCCAGGCACTGAAAGGAATTGTGTGGCACTGTGTTCTCATGGGATTTTGTGTTAGTTCATTTTTATCAAATTTTTTATCATTTTTATGTATAAATAGAGGTAGATTTCACAAATACTTGCTAACATTTCCTACTATGTTAGCCTTCGATTTCGAAAATGATTTTGCTTTGGTTTGCTTGTTTCTCAGTAGAAGACCCGTAGCTCAGAGAATAAAAAGAACAGCAGAAATGCTGAACTGAAAATTTATGAGCAGAAAATCAGTCCAAGCTGTTTTACTCAATTGATGATGAAATTATCTATGAATGCTTATTTTCACTATATGACCAGTTTTATGTATGGCTCAATAATATTCATCATAGAAAATCTGTTCTGTTCCCCCTTGTCAGCTGCTAAATAAATTACAAGGGAATAATTTTTTTGTTATTCAGACAGATCTATACCACACAGGTTGTCTGTGCTCTACTGTCACCAAATAGTTGATTTTATTGCTTTGCATCCAGCATAGATATGTGCTTCTGAAGTTTGAAAGAGATTGATCTTATTTCTTTGTGAAATCTGCATCGTAATATTACAAAGGGAGAAAAGTGTCTCTTTGGAAAATTCTGCTCCAAATAAGGTAGAAACTTAAGGTAAATCTTCACAACAGACATTTTCCAATGTATTTTAAACTTGAAAACAACATTTGGTTTCTAAATGTACAGTGTATAAAAATATTAGGGGCTGATTTCAAAGATATGTTGCTTGACAAGCATATTACATTGGTCATAGTCTTTTTGAAATCTACATTGTAATATTTTGATAAAATGGACTTTGAGGTATGACACACTATTCTCCTGTCAGTGGTCAGAAATCTGAATAAACTGCAATGAATTACATAGTTCAAGTGACTGAATATACAAAACAAATTCTTAGCTTGCAACTTTTGGCTATTTTATATTCAAACATAATTGCTTAAAAAACAAAACAAAACTGAAAAAAAAAGCCCTGCATCAAAAAACAAAAGAAGGAGTGGAAAACTCTGGACCTGCACGTAAATGTAGGTATGCATACGTAGCGAGATATTTTGGATCACCTAATATATAAATATAGATGCAACGTACCTCCTGATATTTTGCATCTTCTGGGAAACATTATGTAGATGCTTTGTTCTCTCTCTTCCTGAAATCATTTATAATCCATATCAAATATCTATGGGCAAGGTTATAAAAAATCCAATTAATGTTAGAATTATTAGTATATACTGACATAAAATTACTTTTAATGTTTTAGAGAGAGGGTATTTCAGGAAAAATATGTTTGACTAGCTACATGTGATATGAAGGATACTGTGTATTCAGTCACAATGTGACAAGCTACCATTCTATATTCAAAGGTGAAAGATAGCAATATATTTGGTTGCTAATTATTGTCATTAGCAAATTTAACCAAGAGGAATGCATTGGCCATAAAACCCCACAAAAGTAAAACTCAAGTGGTTTGTTCACGTCACCAGAATTCCAAGATAAATGTGGTAAAAGTGATCAGCCATCATGTATTATATATCTACAGACAGTGCACATTTTTCTCCCACTGTACTTCAGGAATGAGACTTCTCTAGATGACAGTTATGGAAAGTCTGAAGTGTCTGGAATGTGCAAAAATAGAAAGTTCTGAATGCACTTAATAAAAGTTTAATTTGTGAGTTATATGAGCATAGAAATAACTACTGGTGTGTGAAACCCAAAGGTGCATAAGTTCAGTCAAAGTTTTATATATGAACTTTTTACAGATTTCATTCTTTCTTGTGGTATAGGCTTTATATCTCTTTTATTTCCCTTTCCTTACCCTGTTCTTTCAATTTTTTAAAATGTATAAATTAGTCTTCTTGTTTACAGCAAACCATAAACCACTTTCTTGTTAGTGTTTCAAACAGTTTATCTTCTTTACCAGTATGCTCTGGAGGTGCATGTGTGTCATGTGTTTTGTTAGTCTTTTTTTCCTCTATACTGTTTTGTTTTCTCTCTTTCCTGTCATGGACTTTGGGCAGGGTGTCCAGATCTTATGTCTTTATCTGACTCAATTGCTTTATTTCTGAGTTAGTTCTTTCCCAGGCTTTCATCTTGGTGTGCAGAATTTTATCACAGGAACTTTGCAGGCCTGCCAGGACTCAGCATGAACTTCCTGTGAGTTTTGGCTTGTCTTGCTGTCACAATAGGGAAATCTTATCAATCACTTTCCAACCCCAAGTCTTGATGATTAGTGTGGGGCTCTTACAGATTTACAAACCTTAAACAAAAAATGTTGATGTAATAATACTCTGTGTGGTTCCCTAATTTCTCTGAAAAATTCTCACGTCAGTGAGCATTGTGTATAGACAAGCAGAACCAAATCTTGGTGAGTAGCAGTAAGCAAGTACTGGAGAGTAAAGTGAGGGATTATTGTTATAGCAGTGTTCAGAAGATAAGTAGGGAGGAGAATGACCTGGATATAAACCCAGAATTTTATCATGATGTCCTTTTGCATGGTTTGTACATTATTTGCCTTCAGAAGTATTCTGCAGGGGAAGGGATTGTGAGTAGCTTGGTAACTATCACATCTACAGAGCAGCTGTTTGCTAAGAGTGCATTGTATTAGCTCTGGTAAGAGCAGCAACTCACCTTTTAAGAGAGGCAATTTCTCCTCCCATTGGACGTGATTTTGATGTTTGCCCTGCTGTAAATCAGGAGTAACCTACAGAAGCTCTTCTGTTTGCAGTGAATACAAAAGTAGAACAAGTGAAGATCTGTTTTTGCTGGACTTGAGGAAGTAATTCTCTGACCTCTAGTACTACTTATTTCTAGTCAGATTTCATTATAATTCCTCAAGACAGTGTTGTGGCAGTGTAGTTCTACTCTTCAAAGTCATGCCTGTCTCAGATCATGACTGACTCAATCTGTATACACGTGTAACCACCAGTGTCCCCTGACTCTTCAGTCATCTCTGCTAACTGTACGTTAAGAAAAACTATATCAACCCTTTAATGCTTTTAAAAACTGTAGGATTTGCTCTAGGTTTGGAGCCTAATTCCTCTCCAGTGCAAGTGTGGCCCGGCCTAACTCCCAGGATGTAAAAGGCAGCATGTTCATGCGGTAGGCTGTACTGCTTTGATGAAGTTAAAAGTGAAGGCAGAAAATAAGAAGTAAGATTTTGTATAGGGACGGAAAAGGAAGTGCTGGTAGATGTGTGGAAAGATGAGAAATGGGATCCAGGAGAAAGTGGTGTTGGATGCGTGGTGAAAGGTGAGAGATCCATCACCCCCTCACAAGAGGAATCTGAGGAAGGGGTGGAAGAGCTTCCCCTGGGAAGGTGGATAAACTGTGGAGTTCCCTGTTGCCTTGGGGGACATAAAGACTCAGCTCAAGGTGATGTGAGGAGGAGGTGAATAAGAAAGAATGTGTGGTTATTAGCCCAGGGTGGTGGATTCTTCTGTTTCCTCCCATAGAACAGGTGCCAGCAGTAGGTGCATTGAAACTTGATGGTTGCTAATTCAGCCTTCAGAGGTTCACTTCCCTCATGCAACTAGAAAATTATAATGCCTTTTGTGTTATGTTATGTCATACTTGTGGACTTACAAATCTTTTCATATGTCCTACTGAAGGTCTCCTTTATGGCTATAGTTTTTAATGTGTAGTATAGCAAACAACATCTACACATGGGATTTGGAAGTGGTTCCATCTCTCCTTGGTTTTCTATGCTTATTGTGTTCTGTCTAGTCTCACTTACTAATCCTGAGCTCTACTTGTCAGCTGAACTAGCAAAGAAGGCATTTTAAACTGTGGAAAAAAGGAGCAAATACAGTATTAAGAGTTAGGAGGAGAAAGAAGTCAGAGAATCCATTAATGTTCATGAGAAAATACAAGGCAAGGAAGTTTATGAAATAATAAAAAAGCTAGAATACATTCTTCATATATTGTGTCAACAGAAAAATAACTAATTAAAGTCACTTTCACACTGTTTCAAGAGGTGGAGTCAGGAAGAATTGCACACAATAACTAAAGATATTTATGCAAAAAAATCACCAATTTAAAAACAAATAGCTCTTCGAAATTGGCAAGGTAGAGGGACAGCTTTGAGGCACACTTGAATCTTCTAAAGTTTTTGGAGTACTGCTTGATTATTTTTCCCTATCTTTGATTGATAGAAAAAAGCTGTGAAACATAAGAATTATTTGGTAGAATGGCTTCGAAAGGTCTGATAAAACCAACAAGCCTATAACTAACTCTGTGATTGTTCAGACTGTCTACTTTTGATGTGATGCAAATTTGTTCCTTGACAATTACCTTTTTCTGCTCTGACTTTACTTTGTTTCCTTGCTATCCTAGTTCATGGACTTGCTGACAGTGATGGTTGAAGATCTTCACCACACTGTGAGCAGTTTGTACCTTATTACTGGCATGAAGAAAGATTTTCCTGGGGTAATACTGAGTCAAAGCAAATTGTTCCAACACTGCTTCTTTTAATTTCTTTTTTTTTTTCTCAAACTAGGATTTTGATGGGCTGCACTCTAAGTTCTTTTTATTCCATCCACATTTCTGATTTTGGTTTGGATGTCTGAAGGGAACTATCATAATTAAATACAGTCCAATACAGTCCAAGTAATTCTTCTGACTACAATGCAAGATTTTTTTTTTCCTCAGTGCATTGTGGATCTAGGATTAGCACTCTGTCTGAGCACTTTCATCTAAAATCCTCTCTGTTCCAAGGACAATTATGTTGAATATAAGCTGCTGAATATCGGCTTCCTCTCTTAAAATGGCAGGTTTGTCTGTGTGCTGGCAGACTGGACTTACGTTTGAAAGCTTGTTGTTTTCCTGTTTTTAAGGTCCAACTAGACATGTTAAATTCTACAATCTTTGCTGCTTTCATCATTCACAAGGGAAGCCCTTGGGCAAGAAAGAAAATTGTAAAACTGGATGTTTTATGGCATATGGAAGCCTGGACTTGTGAGAAGTATTTCTCTGCAGATGGTGCCCTAAGAAAACCTTAGAGAGGTTTTCACATGTGCATGTTCATGTACCTGTGAATGCATTTGAGAACTACCAGGTCACATAAAAAGTAACAGAGTACATTGTGAAATATCACAAACTATTTTAAAATGTTATGAAGTTTTTTTCATATATTGCTGGCAATGAGCTATTGTACAGGAAAAATGAACTTTGAGAACATGTGAATAGATGTTGATATAAAGGTTTACAGGTTTATGTATACCTTAAGAATTATACAAATATTATCCATGTCCCTCAACTAAATAAGAAACCATAATTAATAAACTACACAGCACAATATTAAGATAAATACTTCTTTCATATTTACAGTAAAGTGGAATAAGCTCTTCATTATGACCATTGACCCACAGAAATTCAAAATATTTCATAAAATACACAGCACAGATATTAAAAATAAAAGATTTGGCAAATCATCTCTTGAAATCAATGCTAATAATAGGTATTTTACAAGGGAAAATTGCTAAGAACTTGAGGAACTAAACTTTTCTCAAAAGCAGCCACAACTTTTGAAATATTACTGAATTTTATGTTTAAGAGACATTTAAAAACAGAGCAGGGGTTGGCTGTCTGAAAAAACCATTAGGACTGGATGTTCTGAAATGTCTCTCATGTCAGTTGTGCTCCACACAGAAAAGGTAATAAATTGTGATAATTCCACTCACAGGTAAAAAGCAATATATGCTTGGGTACTCTACTGGCAAGGATGTGTTTGTTTGGGTTTTTTGGTTTTTTTAATAATTGATAGTTTTCATTTCAAGTATATATTTTGTCCTCCTGATTCAGTGCAGGGTATGTTTTTGTCAACCAGAGAGGAAGGCTGAAAATGAAGAAGTAATGGTACTTTAATTGACACATCCTATTGACTCTCATACTTTCAGTACCAGCATCTTCCTTGCATTTGAGGTGTCTGAAGATGTATAGAACCACAAAAGGGTTGGGAGGAACCACGAGATCACCTAGCCTAGAACCCCTGATAAAGCAGATTCCCTTACAGCAGGTTGCACAGGATCATATCCAGGCGGGTTTTGAATATCTCCAGATAGAAGCAGAATGAGAGTCAGAGATGAATCTGAATGCTTGCCCTCAAACTGATGGTTCTGAAACGCAGTGCAAACCTTCACAGCAATATGCCTCTTATGAATAATAGACAAGTCTGGCTTTAAGAAAAATACCTAGATTCAAAAAACAATTTAAAAAAATGACAGAATAACCCTTATTCACTATAGTCTGCTAGCTAAGAAAGCATAAAGACAGGAGCATAATATGAAGTTCTGTTTGCCGACAACCAAACAAAACAATACCATCCCACTGGGCACACAAATACACAGCTTGGAGGAAAATATACAGGTGAGGACTGTACATTGCATCCTGCTCTTTCCCACAAGGGGAGCAGAGTGTATTTAAGGGCCTCATCTTTGTGAGTTAGTAATGTGGGCAGGAATGGTGAAATGATGCAAAGCACTGTTTATGATCCCTGTCTCCATTTCAAATGGTGGTTAGCTTCTGTGGGCATGCTGGCTTTTTTAGACAGTGTTTCTGTATCTTCTCTCTGCACAGATGGATGTAGTGATCCCTTCTGAGCAAATACTCATTGTTTTCCATTAGTCAAATGCTGCTGTTTGTGATAACTGGGGAGGGGCAGGAATATCCCAAACTCCCCTGAGACCCTGACAGATACTTGCGATAAACTGTGTGGGTTTCAGTCTTTTATTGCAGGCTCCCTAAGAAGCCTTGTTATAAGCAATCTTTGGAGAATTAAGTATGAGAATAAGTGATCTTTAGAGAACTAGCATAAAACCCTCCAAATCTGAAGTTGTCAGTGTCTGGGCCAGACAGCCTGAGTTTGTGGATCAGAGCAGAAATGTGGTGCTGACCAGATTACACATGTGATGACCATAACTCCCCTGTGGGTGCAGTGTGTATATATATGTATATATATATACATACATACATACATATATATACACACACATACACGGCATTTATACCAAGCTGATTATGATTTCATTTACATTTCTTTCAAAAAATTCTGTCTGTAACTGGAACCCTTGCTTTCTCTGAACATTCAAACCATCTACACATGTAAGTTTTAAATCTGAGAGTATTGTACCAGTTATTTGCAAAAAAAATTAAAAAGAAAGTTTGCATGTGGAGAGACTATGTATTGGTAATGCCTGGAGGTAATACTGAAGTTGAAAACAAATATTATAATTCCAGGGGGCAATGAAAGAAAACAAACCTGACATTCATATCAATGTTCATTATATTACAGTTAGCACCACACAATGGTCAAAGACAATACGAAGTGTTATAATTTAGTAATTTTAGTTTTTCTATAATCCCCTCCAGTTTATCATTTTCCCCAGAACTACACATTGGAACAGTGGAGAAGTGAGGTGACAACTTTGTCTTCTATGTAAACTGTCTTTTAAAATTTTTTTGCTTCTTTTTTATTATTATTATTTTATGGTGACCAAGATTTTTATGACATTGCTGATATTCCTGTTGTCTTTAGTTGGTGCTGAAGATGTGAAACACTTCAGAAACCAGTTTTAACTCAAAATGAAACTATTGTCTCTGAAAGCATTAGCTCAGGAGAGAACTTAGTCAAAATAATGTGACACTTTCTATTTCTCCACTCTTGCTAAAACTTAAATTGAGAATCTACTTTCTCAGTGACCTCTCACTTTTCAAAGCTTACAGGCTCAGTTCCCTGCCTAACTATCCCACAATACAAGTTATGACTGAAATTGTTACTTTTGTAGTAAAATATTCTTGAGAACTAAGTGTCTTGCTGACTGTTATGTCCAGGGAAGCGTGAAAATTGTAATAAGAAAAAGATTTTCTTTGTATTCTTACATTTACACTTTGAAATTCCAATTACAAAACAAGGACATTGCTAAAATGTAAACAAATATCAAGTTATCTGCAGTGTCTTGTTCAAGTTTAGTGACAAATGACTTTTTAAAAAGATATATTTTCTCAACCCTCAGAAGCTTTACTCAGCGGGAAAGAGTAAATATTGCATAAGTTCTTGTGATGCAGAAGGTTAAAATTGCTTCTGAATTCTCTCATTGCCCAGGCACACATTACAACAGAACTAGAGTAGCAATCATGGCAAAGAGAAGAATGAAATTTGAGAAGCTTGAAGAGTAGCAGTTTGGCAGTACAAGTTAGAGGAAGCCTAAAGTTTCTTCTATCTGTCTCTTCCTTGGTCATTGTTATGTGTAATTTAATGCAAGTCGTTGAGTACTATTCTGAATCACTAAATTTGGGTTGCTCTGGGTCCCTGAGTTTGTTACAAAACTTTTTCTTCTGCCCTTACCAACCCCTGAGGTGATTAAGCCCTCATTTCTGCATCTGGCTGTCCTTCTTAAAGAACATTTTGACACACAAAACAGAAGCCCTCTGTCATTTACTGGTGTATGTAGCATATTTTGTGCCTGCAGGATTCCTGTTGTTTTGGGTTTTAATACAGTAAAACCATTAGTGGGCAGACTTTTCTTCTTGTGTTCACAGACTGTCCTCAAGATGAAAGCACCTTTTCACCTGTTGGAAAAAGCATGCTTGCTTTTCATGAGAAGCTTTCTAGTAGTTTATCTAAAGCACTTATCAAGACCTAATTATTCTGAGCAAGAACAGGGGAAACATGGAATTCTTGTGAAACAGCATCCTTTTCTTGCATTACTGCTAGTAATACAAAATGAATCACAGTCTTAGCAACCACGTTCAAGAACTAATCCCCCAAACTGGCAATAAATGAAAGATGAGAAAAGACTGGTAACAAAGACAAGGAACCATAGGCACAGTGTGTAACCCAGCAGGAACACATCCAGACGCTCTTACAGCAGAAATTACAATGCAGCATGATGTCACATGGTAATAAATCTCCTAGAGTGGTGCAAGTAATGGATTTTTTAGTCTAGTGGCCAAAATTAAGCATCTTGTTTGTGTATGGGAGAAAGGCTCACGTTGACTCACTGTGCAAGGCTCTGAGGTATTTTTCGTAATGCAATGCTCAGGTATTATGATTCCAGTTTTGCACCACATGGTGCAAAACTAAAATCATTATGTTTTGAAGGTATTTAAACCTTTAAAAATTAGGTTAGTGTCAAAGTGGATGTACTGTTTTACTTTTGAAATATCAAAATGCTTCCATTTCCTATCCTTTCTGCCTGAAATCATCAAGTCTGGTCAAATTTGCTGATTCCTGTCTTGGGGTGAAGTAGAGAGCAGAGGTATGGAAAAGAACTTCTGTTTTTGTATAAATTCACTCAATGAACAATTTATCATATTTATACATAATTGCTTTTGTGTATTTTCCTTTTTTTTCCCCCCAGAAATTTCAATGACACATGGGAAATAACTTATCAAACATTTCTATCAATACATGTTCATTAAAAAAAACACAAAAAATTTGTGATGATTATATTGAACTTGTAATAATTTGGATTTTCCATTTGAAACAGCAAAAAGATTCTTCTCCCAGAAGATTGTACTTTCTAATCAATCTGAAACAGGTTTATAATGACTGAGAGTATGAATTTGCTTTTTATTTTGTTCAGTATGTGTCGTCATGGGCAAAATTACTGTATGTAGAATTACATGCATACATATAAACAGGAAGTGTTCTGTAATAGGACAACACTAAAATTTGACTAACAACATATGCACTCTTGCCTGTGCAGTTTTGTTTTTTCTGCGGGGTAGGTATTTGTGACCATGTAACTGATAAGGTTCCTATTAAGATTCCAAAACTGGTTCCTTACTTCAAGGGCAGAGAGGCTCTTGCAGACAGCCTAAGCTTCTTGCTCTCTTCAGGCATCCCAGACATGTTAGAGGTGCTCTGGCATTTCCAGTATTTTCTTAGGAGGGAATATGTGTTGCCACTCTGGCAGCAGTGTGAACTTGAGCAAACGATGTCCATGTATTAATATTTTTGATACACTGACAAAGGAGAGCAAGGGAAGCAAAATGTTTAATAGTCTCAGAAGTCTTGAGGCATTTTTTTTTTCTTGCAGTGCTGAAGAGAGCACTGAGACTGTCTTGGGACTGGGGAGGAAGGGCAGCATGACATTGCAACAGAAAAGAGTCGTACACGTCAAAGACTGTTTTCTTTGCCATAGAACCCTATAACTCGCAGGCTTCTTGTCTCTGCATGTTTGTCTCAGACTAGGAAACTGCAGGTAAGCAGGTGTGATGCAGCAGCACTGCTGTGATGTTTTCATCTCCATTTGCTGTCACCCAGTAACAGACCGTGGTAACATCAGAACACTGTTGTAAAGGCAGGAGCTTTCACCTGGGACACTTACACTCCATACTCTGTACCTCTACACTGGCAAAACAACCTCTTGAAACTCTTCTCCCCCACGGATGTCTTACTTGCTATTTAATATTATCTGTGCCCTTTGAGGACATTTTTACCTTTGACCCTGAAAAAAAACCTTCTGGTGTTTTTGGAGGTTGGTTGCCCTTAGCAATATTTTAAACCTCTTAGAAATATGTGGGGAGAGTGAAAACATCATATCTGTGTCATGTAGCTAGGTTCAGGTCTTATATTCTAGGAAGCCTGCAAGAGGAGCATAATATGTTGATTTTGTGTATGCATGGAGTTTGGAACATGACAATATTTTCTTTTCAACGTAAAAGGTGATTTATTAAAATACTTCTCAATGTTGTTATTTTTCCTTTAACAGTGATGTGGTGGAGCTTACCTCCCAGGTACAATAAAGAGGGATCAAAACAGTAAGTGTTATCAAAATAAATGGAAATAAATTAGAGGACAAAACACCTTTTAGAAGGCTGGAATTTTATGTCAAATGGGTTTGACAGGGTGTTGAACAAACTAAATTGCTGCTATGAGATGAAATGAGGTTTTGAGTCCCTTTCTTGTTGTCCTTTAGCTCTGCTTCTAATATAATTTGGTTTCTTAAGCTGCAAAAGAAGTTTGACTCCTTTCTCTTGAAAAAAAATTATTACTACCCTGCAACATAAAAGAAAAAAAAGAAGGTAGAGACTTTTGAGCAATCTATTATCAGTGTAGTGGTTGTGGTCAATATATACTGTTTTGATACTCTGTAGATTTAATTGCCCTGTGTAGATGTCCTTCACAGTATCCTCAGATAACTACTGCTATTTTGCAGGTAGGAAGAGGGGAGGACTTCTTGAATTTATTTTGTGTAATTTCAAAATGTTGCATACACTGTGGTTGAACTTTAGGTTGATTTGCATTCGTATTATCCAGGATTAATTTTCTTTATGGAAATAAAAGTCCAGCTTTAAAATTCAACTGGGTACACTTCTCATCCTAGTTTCCCCTTAAATCATGTTTTTTTCAAAATAAATCATTTAATCTGAAGAGACGTTAATTATCTCCAAAACATGCACCTCACTGTTGTGATCCAATATGCATCACACATTTCTAAGATGACTCTCTGCAGAGCAATGGTGCAAATATGCCAGCATTTAAAAGTTAAATACAAATGAATCCAGATGAAAGCCAATCACAGAGGTCCCCATCTGTCAAATATTTGTGTACTTAACTTTTTGCACATGAATATTAACAAGGAAGTTAACTGGATTATTTATGTAAAATTAAGCACATATGCTGAGGCCCATTTGTGTCATTTTCTTCTCTCTAAGGAGGTGAAAATAAATATTAATAAACTCTGCAGAAGAGTTTTGCAAAGATGTCTATATGTAGGCAGGTGCTTAATTTTTAAGGTCTGTGGAGTCAAAGTATTTGTGCCTATAAAATGTAAACACGTGCAGAAGACTTGGCAGAATCAGTCCAGGTTTCTAAGCAGGTGTATTTATAGTATCAAACCACACTGGTTTACTGAGAATAAAGCCATATTTGAGTGACTTTTCAATCTGAAAAGGCCCTGGGAATTTGGAATGGCAATGAAGTTCCAAGTATTATTAAAAGAAAAATAGTCTTGTACCAGATTCCTATTAATTTTAATTGTATTACACCTCATTCTTAATTCAGAAGAGCTAAACTCATCACTCTCTGTAAATCCATAGGGTGTTTGTTTTCACTCATATTTTCTCCCATGAAATGTATTATTAGCACATCATATTTGAGTCTTTGCTTATTGCAGATAAGTCTGTTTTCCATTCAGCAATAATTTAATATTCAACTAGCAGTGTGATTTAATTCTGCAGTTTGTTTATGTTTGAAAGGCTAATGTTTTCCAAACCACGACTTAAGGGTGCATATACCAAGGCAAATTACAGGTTCCCAAGTGAGTCAAGTTGTGTAAATTGTCAGCATACACTGACATGCAGAGGAAAGTTCTAAACTGACATGGATGGCCAGATAAAATAGAGTAACAAGAAAATCAAGAGAAATAGGAATTTATCTAGCAGGAATTCCCTACAGCACAGGTAAAATTGCAAGAATTGTGTAAATCATTGCAGAGAGAACGGAAAAAACAATTTGTAGTTATTTATCTTCAGAGCTTTTCCCTAATTCAAAAAAGAAATTCCATAAGCCTTCTATTTTAGGGGAAGATGTTGGCACTTAGGTCCCTGCCATGAATTGGGTGATCTATCACTGTATCTCATCCTGCCCGATTTAGCTCCCCTCTGCCAATGCAGATAACACTGTGCATATAAAATCTTGTTTTTCACCAGTAGAGGTGGTACTAATATTCTTCTAGGGATTTCTGTTGAAGAGATATGTAAGTATTTCATTAAAAAAACTTTTCTTTGATGGGCACAAAAGAAAAATCTTTAAGACTTTACTATGAATATTGATTGGGTCCTGGAAAATACTGGGGCCAATGCTTCTGTAAGGCATTGGTGTGTTTGCAAGAGACTTATGTGTCACCAACTGAAATCAGCTCAAGTAAGCTCGCAGTGATCGCAGCATGTTGGCAGTATAGAAATTGGGTCAACTCTAGAAGTATGGTACAGCAACAATTCTGGGCTTGAATGGTATGCTGTTAATGCTCAGTGAAGAATAATGGTCCAATTTATAGGTTAACTAGTAGTTTCTGGGATTTCTAACCATGACCTTTCTCAGTTAGAACCCTCCAGTTGTTTCTCAGCCTTACCTTGTTGAGAGATTCTTGGAAAAACTTGAGGGTGCTTGTGGGCACAGCAATGCACTTATCTCAGGCTGGTATACATTTTCTAGTACCCTGTGACATCACTTTGATTCTGCAAGTTCTTATCTGCTTAGACAAGGCTGGTGGAGCGTAAGATCATCAACTATTATCATATCACCTCTAAAACAAACCAATTCTTACTACATGCTGTCTGTTGCTTTCAGAAGTGAAAATGATGATGGTCAGTGTCTTAGTTTAAAAGA
>WBMZ01010083.1:0-57783 GCA_013400975.1 Atrichornis clamosus
CGGCGCTCGGGCCCTGCCGCGGCTCCCGACCTCGCTCGGCGCCCGGCTGCGGATCGGGGCGGCTGGGGAGAAGGAGGAGAAGGGAGCGGGACGGAGTAAAGAAGCGCTGCGAGGAGTCATGTCCGCACCCACCGGGCTGCCGCCGCGGCCCGCCGCCGCCGCGTTTTCCCCGGGCGGGCCCGGCAGCTCCCTGGAGGCCGCGGCCCCTGCGAGCAGCGCGTCGCGCTTCCAGAACGGTGAGGGGCCTGCGCGGGGCCCGGCGCGGGCGGGGAAGGGCTGCCCGCGGGGTCCCGGGACGGGCCGCGCCGCTGCGGCAGGGGGGAAGGCCCCTCTGGGTGCCGGGGGGGCTGCCCGCTCTTCCTTCCTCCCGGGGGGGCGGGCGTGGGCCCGGCAGATCCGGCACGTAGCGAAACCCTCTGGCTGAAAGGCAGCAGGACCCGCCGGACGCGCTCGGGAAAGGCGCGGGCTCCCGCGGCTGCATGCGGAAAGAACTTAAGAAGACGCAGCCTGTTCTCGCTTCACTAAAGGGGCGAAGGGAGGGGGTGTCCGTGCCTTTCTCTTCTCGCGGATTTGCATTTGCTCTATTTTGTGGCGCCTGTTTTGTGGCGTTTCAGAAATGCTCTGAAGGCCGAGGCATCTCTAGGCCTCGGCGCTGGCTGTTGTGCGTGAGAATAGGCAGAAAGTCGCGTTTTGTGGGTGAGAGTACTCACTTTGTAGCTGTGTGTGAACTTAAAAGAAGTAGGTGGGTAGGCATTCACACAACTGGAACTTGAGATGTGACCAGGCAAGCAACATTGACAAGCAGCATTGGACCAGTGAAGTGTGGGTCACTGAAAAACAAAGGCAAAAGAGTTTAAAGTCACAAAATACTGGCTCTTATTTCAGGTGTAGAGGTAGTGAGACTGACTGTACTATGAATGAAAGTAATGAGCGTAC
The DNA here is from genome assembly GCA_013400975.1 of Atrichornis clamosus. Taxonomy (NCBI): domain Eukaryota; kingdom Metazoa; phylum Chordata; class Aves; order Passeriformes; family Menuridae; genus Atrichornis; species Atrichornis clamosus. The sequence continues at coordinate 937 of WBMZ01010083.1, forward strand.
ACTTTCGCAATTTTAAATTGGTGCCCTATAAAATTAGTTGTTTATTAACACACCACGTTAACTCTTCAAAATCTCCGTATGATTATCTTCTAAGTGTAGTGTTGGTTCGGTATGTAAATTTGGCCTCTTAATTGCACAGAGTTCTATCATACTGTTAAATCTTTTGTTTTGTACTCAGATTATTTTCTGCACAGGTGTTTTTTCTGAACAGATCAGTATGCAGGGTGAGGACCTACAACATTGTTTACTTGTGAATTGTGAATTTTTCTCACGTGTAGAGGGTTAAGTGCTAACCACTTAGTTAAGTCCTAAGCACTTAAATGCTTATAAAGTAGGTGTTGGGGCAATCACTGAAGTGAAAGAAAAGGAAAGTAATTAAACGGTAGATTTTAAGGAGATACTAATGCCTCAGTTGTGTCCAGCCTGGTATTGTAATGCTGGGGTTTGTAAAAATTGTTCAGAAAATGCCAGTTTATATGGCTTTTAATTTAAAAAAATCCCATTATCAGGACACAGCTACTACAGTGTGAATAACGTGGAAGTGTGTTTTACAGAAACAAATAGAACCTGACATCATACCTTCTCCTTGTGTTCTTAGCTGAATTAAATAGTAATGCTAAAGAGCCATCATTACTGTTTGTTGTTTTAATTAATTAACTCCATGTTGTATGTTAACTCCGTGTTGCTCCTAATATTGTTAGAAAGAGCTTGTGTAAAACCGGGCCGTAGACCTGCAAAACACTCTTTCTTTCATTCTGAGAAATTTATTCACTGTTCAATAATAGTCTTGAATTTTTATTGTATAAGTTTGGCTTCTGTATGCCTTTAGATGTCTTTGATGACTTTAGTCAATAACTCTGAATTTTTTGTTTTGTGACATTTAGCAACAGCATTCCAAAATTTTTAGATGTATCTGTCATGTTGTGTTGTAGTACTAGCCTTCTGAAGTTGTAACACAGGATTTGAGACGCTTTTTTTTGTTTTCTAATTGCAGTAGGAGGGGAACTAGAGGGGAATAGTAACAGAAAAAGACTGTAGTGGAAACTTCTGTCTGATAGAAACTAAATTTCACAAAGAAGATTGTCATTGCTTGTGAAATGTAATTTTATGTGGAGTTTAAATGTAGGATACTGAAGTAAATTGAGCTGTTTCTGTATTGACTGAAAGAAAACACTAGTGCTTCCTCTTGGATGTTGAGAGTACTTCCTGTTTTAATTCCATAAAATGTGGATTTTTCAGGTTAAACTTTGTAGTTGCCGCAATCTGATGAAAGAGAGTCTGCTTTTTGCAGAAATCGAGCAGTCTGTTGTACATATGGTGATAGTAAAAAGGATGTTCAGCTTTGTTATTAGTAAGTTTTGCCTGGATCAATGACCAAGTCCATTTGAGATCCTTGGAGACTTTAGTTTTAGTTTAACTTAGGGGTGATTGGTTTTTTTAAATTAACTTCTTGTATGTATTTTATTTTCTTTCTTCTTCTCTTACAAAAAAGAAGCTTTCATTTTAGTAGTCTTACAAGTGGCTTTGTATCTAGGTGGAAAATGACCTTTTTCCTAATTTTGGTGTAACAAAATGGTGCTTGTTAAATCAATGCTGAAAGATGATGTAATTTTTCAGTAGCAGTGGAGGACTTCAGAGATAACAATTTAATGTATTGAAATGTAACACTGGGAGGATAATTCTGTTAAATCCCCATGGCTCTTCAGCAGAGTTTTGTCCAGTGTTGTCTACAACTGGTTTGTAACATTACCATTGGTATCTCTACTGGCATTTTGGAAGCAAAATCTTCACTGTAATGTTATTTAGCCTTGTTTTCCTTCCCTCCTCAGACTTTGGATCTTTGAATTGTTTCAGTAAATTTGATAAATAGAGATGTGAAAGATACGAAGTCCCCGAATATTTTGTAAAAATGGGAAGCTGTGTGAATGAAGGAGTAGGTATCAGTTCTGTGACTGAGTTGTTGTGAGAGCTCAGCAGCGGCTTGATCTGCTGGTTTGCCAGCAGTAAACAAGGGACAGTGGTGCTGTCGCCTTGCCATTGTGTAAAGGACATGTGAGGAAGATGTGGGAGACTTCTCTGGAGGTGGGTAAAGGGATGTTAAAAGTTTTGGAAAGCTATCAGGTGTTTTTGGATAGCAAGGAAGTTTGGTGTTGTAGCATACATAGACTACATGTAGGTAGGGTATATGTCAGATGACTAAATTATGCTGCTGAGGGAATGCATGGACATAAAAACCAAACATGACACTTGCAAGCAAAGCTTTACTAATTCACAGTCATATAGCCATAGCACTGCTGCTTTTTTGGAGGGAGAGTTGGGGGATTTTCTGTGTGGTGGTTCCTCCCTCCCTTAAAAAGCGGCAAGATTTTTGGGGTTCACCTGTTAATGTCTCTGTAATTACACATTATAACACTGTATAAAGTATTAATTTGCCCATAAAAGGAGAGGTTCACTGCTTTTATTATAGAGACGATGTTTTAGAAGTACACCTTCTGTATACAGCTAAGGTTTTCCACTCCTTTCATGGAATTTTTTGAGACAGTGGTCAGGTGTTTGGGAAAGAGGGTGGGGTACCTGAGACATCAGGACAGATTGTGCCATTAACCAGATTTTGAAATGGCGCTGAAGATGTATTCTGATTTCCAGTGTTGAAAACTGTCCAATTATCTAGTCACCATTAGTAGCTTCAGCTGCTAATTGCAGTACAGAAATTACTTTCTACTCACATTTGTTGTAATCAAATGGATAAAAAACTCACACCAGATAATGGGAATAATCTTTCATCTGTAATTGTAAAACTTGCTTTCAAAGGATCTGCAGTTTGAAATCAAAAGTGCAGTTTTTCAAATGTTGTCTGTCAGTGAGGTTTTCACTTGTTCACTTAAATTTTTAGATGTTTCTACTTAAAAATGTGAATAAAAAGGCCTCTGCATTCTATAGTGTAGAGTCTGATACCTTGTATTGGTAATTTAATCTTTCTTTATTTATGGTGTGTGTTTTTAAACAAGAGCTAGATACTGGAAGACTTTGCAGTATATGATTTGATATGCAACCTTTTTTAGAAGCCAGGTACTCCTAGACCAGTTTCTAAATTACACCTACTCAGTTAGTTAATTCTGCATATATTAGGAGAACAACAGCACAGACTTTTCAGATAAAATATATTTCTTGCAACCTTAAGTGACATAGCAGTTTAAAGCAATTAGCCTTGACACACATAAGTTATTGGTATATTTTAGGGTTGGCTTTTTCAGACTTTAAAAAGCAGGTCAAAAGTCTGGCAAAGTTTGTGTAGCTATTACTGACTTGCTAACTCAAAATCATTTTCCTTTAAAGGAGAAAAAGCTACGGAGCTCTATAAAGCAGCTCCCACTTTTCCAAGAAAAAGGTGAATCAGAAGCATAGTTATATGCTCTCCTCAAAGCTTGAGATACAATTTTTTTTGAGATCCTTATGCTTTTCTCCCAAGTGCCTCTCTATCTTTTAACCCAGCAGTCCAAGTTACTGTTCTGCATTTTTTTAGCTCCTTTGTCTTCCGCTCAACTTCCTGCATTGTCAGTTATGAAAGGGCATTTTTTATTTTATCAGAAAGCAATTTTGGGCAGTATGTTCCTTTCTTACAGGAGTCTGTTAACAAATTCATTATTAAAATTGCCTTGCAAGTTAATCGTAGGACATCTGGGTGTTACTTGGAGAACAGTGATTTTTCAGAATTTCAAGACGAGAAGTAATGCTTCAGTTTTGTAATAGTTGTAAATATAAGTGGGGGAGTCAACTATTCATTATTACCCCAGCTGCTGTTTAATTTGTGAGTGGGCCAGTGCTGTGTTTGTGTTTTTATTGACCAAGGAGTGGGAAGTACTATCATAGTCATTCTGAGTGATGTAAGCAATAGGGTGCGGTAATTTTAAGAAAGTAAGTTACCCAGACAAATGAATTTGTGGTTCACTAGAAAATAAAAATAGGGTTAAGGAAAAGAATGTGAGGAAGAAGAATTTACCATTGAGCAATTGGCACTGAGAAAATCGGTTTGGATGTAGTTAATGTTTGGTCTCTAGCAAGCAAGCACTTGTTTGTCCCTCGCTGGGCCAGTATGTAATTAACCTCTAATGTTGCAGAGCCAGATACAGTGATAACAGAGGTCAGTTTCTCTGATATCAACATCTCTCATACTTGATTGTAAGTATGAGGTAGTAAACGAAAATGACGTGCCTTGTCAAATACTCTGTCGTTCATAAAAATGTCAGTTTTCCTGAAAACACAATACATAAGAGCATAGAAGACAAATATAACTGCTCTACTACACTTTATCTTGGTCACTATATTGAAGGCTTATAAAGAAGTATACCTATGTTGTTGCATATTTACATACTGGTTTGACTGCAGCTTTTCATTTTCCATATTCAGGCAGTTTCTGTAAGGCATACTTTTGTATTCAAACACTTAGAAACATCAGTTTGTTGCTTACTGTTGCTCACTATTTAAGTATTAACTTCCTAAAAAGTCTTCAAAATATTCGAAATACAGAGGCAGACAATCTTAGCATGGAAACCTCTTTCAGTAATGGAGGCAATCCATTTTTCTGCTACGTCTGTGTGTGTGTTTGCAAATTACTTCAAATACTATATTTGCATGGACTATACTTGGTTTATTCTCTCTCTGCTGATGGGAATTGAATTCAGAAATTGTGACAGAAAACAAGAAGAAAGCAGTTGTTTGTTAGTTCAAGTACAGAGTCCATTGGCTCGACTAGCAGATGCACCTTTAATACATGTGACATTTTCTCTTCATTTCAGGTCCTATGCAGAGTCAGATGCAGTTTCCCTCTGGCTATGGTTCACATCTTCCAAACTACAGTGCGCCTTCAGGACACTATTCCCAAGTGCCCAGTAAAGCTGCTGCTTCACATCTGGATAATCAGTATAGAGCCAGTTACTACCCTAGTTACTATTCAGCACCAGCACAAAACGTTGTGACATCTGTGGGTAGCAGTGTGTTGAATGCACAGGAATCACAGCAATTGTACAACAGTACTTCTCCCCATACAGGGGGATCAAGTGACAGACCTGTTCAAGGAGCAATATCATCTGCATCCTACTTGCATATGAGTGCTCAGCAGTCATATTCAGCATTTGATAATCACTACAGCACTTCTGTCAGCTCTTCAGTTGCATCTCAGGGATTTCCCCTTAATTCTGATCACTACGCCATGCCCGTGGTTTCTGGTGCCATGTATCCTAATGTTTCCTATCCTCCTGTGGCTGCCGGCAGTGTGTATGGGCAGACATTTACCTCTCAGAGTCCAACTGCTGTTGGACAGTTCAAAGAGACAAATGTGTTTTCTAGCCAGAGTACATCAGTACCTCATTCACTTCAACAGCATGTTCCCGTGGGATATAATACAACATTATCAACTGTTTCATCTGCTCAGTCTGTTCAAGACAACCTCTGCAGGAATCTCACTGGATCAGTTGCTAAAGTAAACAACCAAATAAATACAGGTATGGTATTGCTTGAAAGATAGTGAACTTCAGATTTGTCTGGGAAACAAGTAATGGTGTGCTTTTGTTGGCTTGTGCTTGTTCATGTGGAATTCTGTAATGTAATTCTGAATTCTGTCACTCATTCTTGAAGCTTTTCTAATTTAGTTACCACAGTCCTCACAATAGCAGCTTCATGTTTCTATGGAGAGATATAGAAAAATACACTTTTTAGGGGGATGGGTTTAGTTTATTGGTGTGGTTTTTGTGAGTGGCTTCAGAATGGAGTTTTTTCATGCAGTTCTGAAGGAATTTGTAATTTCTGAAATATGTCTGTTAATCTCAAAGATAATTCTTTTCTGGCTAGAGAATTTTTTAAAGTCATGGTTTAAGTTGTTTCTTTAAATTTTGCGTTAGTGAACACTGTGAGAGACTGAAATGTTAATGGTAAAGACTCAAAACAGTCAGCCGTTTGTGGAGGCAGCAGAGTGTTTTGCTGAGGCCAGGTTTGCACACTCTTTCCCCAGGGGAGGAGGAGAGTTTTTGGGGGTGTGGTGGCGAAGCCTCCAGTCCACATGAGACAGAGGGAGTGAACACCCAGCACCAGAGGCTACAAGCTGGGTTTTGAGCCACATAAGAAGCGGACCCTGTGGAGGCAGGATGGTTTTTTTATCATGCCAGCTTTCCTCCCTTACGCAGCTTTTACATGTGGTGGTGTACATAAGGGTGTTCATCCCTTCTGATGGGGTGTAACTGGCTCAGCTGCACTGATGTAAGAGGCAGCTGTCCTGTTTCAGAAGGTGTCATAAACCATCAAAGACCCTGGAAGTGCCTCCAAACTCATTTCTGAGGTCTTCTACCAAAGGACTGTGCATGATCCACAGTGTTGCAACAGATCTACAGTGTTGTAAAAGACAGTGTAAAGCTCCTCACCCTGCATCCAGGGGAGGTGCTTGGGTGTTCCCCCATATACCTGAACATATATTAACCCATTGAACTCTGTTTTGTGGGACCCCCACCACTGAGAAGACCAGAAGAAGAGGACTACTGGGACACTGTCTGGATCCAGAGGTGGTGATATCTTTCTATTTATTGAACACATTTATTTTGTATATGTTCCTTTTCTGGGTTAAGTATAGGTGGTCCGTCCACCTCAGTCAAAATCAATGGAATTTTGCCCTGTTTGAATGGTGTGTGACATGTCATGATATGAATCCGTTGTTGTCCCCATGTACTATCCATGCCTGGTGTCAACTGGCTTGTGGCTGCCCTATGTCCATAGCATTTACTGAATCTTTATTGTGAATTAAGGTACATGCTTAACTCACAAACATATGTACAATATCTACAGAAGTAAGGAGCACTCTGGAGGCCAGGGCCTGGTCTATCTTCTCCTACCTTGGCTTGGAGAGACTCAGGGCCCTCAAAAGTTCATAGTTTCTGTGGTGCCATCTCCCCTGTGCTCCAAGGGAAGAGCCCACAAATACAGTGTCTGCTGCATTTGAAAGTTCTGCATGTGTTTGTGAACATATTGGTATTCATTTTACTAAGGCAACATCTTCTAAAGATGTGTCAGTGTACTCATATCACACAGTCACATCCACCATGAATGCTTGAATTTCCTTCACAAAATTAGGTCCAGTTTGTATAACTCATTGCTGTCATCTCTTACATGTGGTTCCTGAAACACAGTCCAATCTTTCTTTTTTGCTTCCTTTGATAACATTTCACATAGGTAATTGTGCCTTTTAACTCTTGCATCTTGCACAATTGGCATGATGATGTGGGAGCATGTTTGATTCTCAGCCTAGCAGTGCCTACAGGATTTGATATATTTTTCTTGTCTACCCCTTGCCAGGAACTCCCTTGTGGGGTCTTACTCTGTCTCTGTCAGTCTCTTTCTTTCCTCTCCTCTTTCATTTCTAGTTCTTTCCTTCTTTCTCTACTTTACATTTACTGTTAAATAAAATTCCTACTTCGCCTTTGGCATATGGTCTCGTTTGCACCTTAATTTGGGCAGAGGCATGTCTGTAATAGTTGTAATAATTACAAATACATACACACTTCTCACAAAGTTCAGAAAAAAGTGAAACCCTACATGGGTTAGGAGTTAATTGGGTTTTTTTTAATTAATGTTTTTAATAAGCATTTGAAAGAGTTAAGAAGTTGCAGCTGATATTTGTAAGCAACAGCTTCATTGTTGTAGTATGGATGTAGCTGTAAAGCTGTGAAGGTGCCGGTTAAGGACAAGTACGTGCAGTCCTCACTAGTAGCTGCAGCTTCTGTTTCATAGGAAAACTGAGTACAAGTTCATGGGGTAGGCAGTACTTAGCAGGAGGCATGGAAGAGATTAGAGATGTGAGAGTACCTTCATATTGAAACATCTTGCTGTCCAGCCCAGAGAACAATAGTGTGTGCAGGAGGATTCTCATTTTCTTTCTACACTGGGAATTTTCTGACTTCATGCAGTTTTGACTTGTAAGCTGTACCAGACTACAGCTTGCTTTTTCTACTGAGACACATATTAAGGAACTGTAGAAGGTTTACTTTTTAAGGCTAGATATTTCAGATTATAGTGTAACATTGAAATTGTTTCAGGAGTCCTTCTAGCTGAGGTATTCTAAGACCAGGGACTTAAGAAAGAATATGCTTTGGTAAAGCTTTGTTTGGGAAAAGAAGTTAAGGTTAAATGAAGCTCATCCAGTCCACAATTTGAATTTAGTTTCAATATTGGTTTTTTCCCCCCACAAGACTAGGATGTAGAGTGTCATCCTCAGCTCAGTTTTATTGCTTTTAATATTAGTAGATATGAATACTAGCCTGATTAGTGTGATTTTCTCCAATATTGTAAAACAATGAAACAAGATACTGTTTAAAAAAGAAAAATAGGGATCTCCTTGAAAAACTCCTGAAGTTAATGGCATTTCATGGGTGAGCATAAAAGTGAATTCTTTCAAGGAGTCAAAGTTTAAAATGCTGGCCAAAAAAGTTGATTCTATTGAGCGTAGAATCTGTAGCTGGACTTGACAGAATGCAGGTATCATTCCAGAATAGTACAATATGCAGTAGGCATATGTAAACAACTTACTGTTTGTTCACTCTTAGAGTTTTGTTTACAGAAGTTTTTTATTTCAGTGCTTGTTCATTTTATTTCCATTGGCGGTGTCTTGAAATGATTTGTTCATAGCAGGGTTTTTTTGTAAGGAGCAGCTGTTTTAGTAATGAAACAGTGGAGCTGACCAGACCATGAAGAGCAATGTGAGCAAGAGAGAGTCTTATTTCTGAAGCATTCAATGCTGCTCTTAAGGGGGTGACTGAGTTAGTACATGGCCTCAAGAAAAAGTAGTAATATTACACTTGAATTTCGAAGAACTAATGATAGAATTGGCTGTGTAAGTGCTGTGTAATGGATACACACTTCGCAGTTATGAAAATAAACACTGGTCCACTGTTTCTGTTATACTTGAGTAATACTGCAGTCCTTGGTTTGTTTGCCAGACTGTGGGCATCAATAGTGAAACCACGTTTAGACTCTTTCTGAGCTTGTAAAGCTGCTGATACAAGTGTACCCTGTGCTTCATTGCACAGTGGATGGGTTTCTGGAACTGATTTATCTGGAAAATTTTTTTCTCTTCCCTCTGAATCCTAGTTCATTCTCAGCACACAAATTATTCTGTATTTGCTGACTGGAAAAGCAAATAAAGATACCAACTGATAGCGAAGCTGAAGGAAGAGCTGGATAGTTTTATAACTAAATTTGGAACACTTTAAACAATTATTGATGTCTGGGACTAAAACAAAACTGCCTCCAATGATACCTGATTCTTTTAAACTAGAATTCAACATGTTTGGCTAGAATATATTAAAAATCCAATTGCTACAACACCTGGATAGTAAAATATTTATATAAATAATAGTTATAAATAAATACATAATAAAATCGTAAAGTAATTATAATAATTGTTTTAAACTGGTATAATTGGTTTGCTTTTTAGATGGTGATATGTTTTCTAAATTTCTCAGTGCAGTCTTACTGTTCTCAGATGGAGTAATTTTATCTGTAGTATTCCAACTGTTTGTAGCCTTAAGAGGAGTTGGATTTTGAAAATTATTTGCCAGTTCTTGTACATCCTTTCAAAGTGTCTGAGTACAGTACACAAGGAACATAAGGAAATAATGAAAGGTTTGTTGGAAGGAAATTATCTGAATATTTCGTTCTCCCTGCTTTCTCCGGGAAGAAACAATGATGGGAAACAGTTGCCATCTGTTCTGTGCATAGATTTTAGCAAAACTACTTGAAAAAACCTTAAGATATACTGAAATTCATAAGTGTGCTTTCTGCAACTGTTTGTGTAAACAAACTTGGATACAGTAGCCTTCTATTAGTTAGGGTGCCAACAAGAGAGTTTGCTGTCATTGCCCCTGTGCTGTGAAAGATGACCCCTTACAATCTTTGAATTATAAATAAGCAAATGGCAGAAAGACTGTCAGTCAGCATGCTACAGTTTTAATGTATTTTTCAAAAGCAGTTTTGTACAGTCAGCACTAAAAGCTCTCTGTGATGAAAGTGAAACCTTTATGTAGAAGAATGATGTATTGTTAATAAAATCTGTGTGTTCAAACAAGACTTACTCAGGAAACTTAGGCTGGCAAGAGTTTTTCAGAAGTTGTTTGATTTCTGAATTATTTTCGACTTGAATGAAAAAATTTGTCATCACTGGATTTAAATTGGTTGCTTTAGAAATCCAGTTTTATGTACAGCCTTGCAAATCCCTCAGAATGTTGAATCTGCTGAGATCAAACCCCTGAAATATGGTATGTCATGTGCTAAGGACATAGAAATGCAACGAAGTCTTTTTCTAAAACTTTATCAGCCCCTATCTGAAATAGCTGAAGTATTTTCAATGTAACTCGTTGAGATCTCCCTAGAAGAAAATAAATTTAAAGAGGATTTTTTTTTCTGGAAGTTGACTAATCTTGATGAACAATAGCCAGTGAGAATCATTTTCTTTGCTTTAGGAAGTATAAATAAAGTAGAATATAAATATCTCTAATTTGAGATTTTTCTCCTTGGAGGTTTAAAGTAGTTTAACCCTGCAGCATCACCCTCTTCTAGCTCTAAATTCTGTATTTCACCAGAACAGTATTGGTAAAAATCTGTCCAGGATTGTTATGCTAAGTAAATGACATACTTTTTATTATTTAGGCTTTTTGTCTTTCTGGGTCAGTAACTTTCTAAAATGTTTGTCCAGCTTATTTCAGCTGAAATCAGAGCACTTGATTATTCTTGGTGCTTTCCAAGTCAGCATGGATTTCAACCAGAATACCTAAATTTTCCTGGTCTCCTGCCTGAGGAGAGCTAGCTGGAGAACTCCTTCTGTGGCCCTATGGCGTGGGTTTCTTTGCATCCTGGTACGGACAGTCTGCTTGAGCAGGAGACTCTCTAATTTCATTATCTCATGCACATACTTCTCCTTATGTCAGATCAGGGTGTAAAGTCCGTGCTGCCCCAGTTCCATAGGAATGTAGGCTATAATCCTGTAAATCTGCTAGTATAGGTGTGGTTGAAAAAAGAGGAAGGACTGCAGTCAGTACTGAAAGTAGGGGACAAAGGAAGCAGTTGAGAAGCAAGCTGCAGGGAGGTGGTACATCTCTCACTAGAAATTGTATGTTGGGTACAGGGCTGTGTGGGGTGTGGGGCTTATGAGGGCAGGAAAACCAAGGTGACAGCTGGAGCAACTCAAAAAAGATGGTTCTTTCATCTCTTCAGAAAATTTGAGGAGATGCTGTGGTGACACACTTCTTAACTACGACCTGTAGGTCTCAACTTAGAAATTAAATGAGACGGGAAAAATGATTAATTGCTCTTCTGATTTGTCCACTTCTGCAGATTCTTTTTGTAACATGCCTTTTAGTTGTAGATCTTTATACTTGATCATTTTTAGTACAAGAGGTGTTCATTTTTGAGAGGCATAAAAGGAAAACGTTGGTGCACGTTGAATGTGAAAAACAGAAAATACTCTGTCATTGAGAATGGGTTTTATATTTATTGCAGCCTGACAAAACTCCTGACTTCTCCTGACATCAGTTGATTATTGGCCTGATTGTGTTTGTCCTGGATTAGCTCATGGGAAACTTGTACTCTAAACTAGTGTCCAGTCCAGCTTTGTTTTGAGCTAAAAGAAACGATCCTAAGATGATCACTAAATATATGATAGAATGCAACCTTCTTATTGTCCAGAGGAAAAAAATTGTGATAGCATAATGTCTTTAACCATAGATTGTTTCATGTTATAATAGTTACCAACAATGTATTTTTAAATACTAACTTTTTCCAAGTGTTTCCTGTGGTCTTGGTTACTTAGAGCTTTCAAAGACTTTATGGTCACCAAATAAAGTTTAACATTTAATTTTGCAGGTTGGATTTTTGTGCAAAGAAAAAAAACTTTTTTTTACAATACATTTAAAGGATTCATGTAAGTTTGAGGGATATTGGGTAACCTTTGTTTGAGAATATGTATTAGTACTTGACAGGAAGGTATTACATCTTCAGCTAATCCAGGTGTAAATTGGTTTTGGCTTTGAACATGTGACACTGGCGTTATAGCATTTAGCACACTCTAGAGCAGTGCTTGATGCTGCAGGCAATGCTGTATTGGCTTGAAATGCAGAAAATACTGTCACCCTACAAACTACTCTGCTACAAAACCTGGGTAAGCACATTAAGGTGGCAAAGAACTTCCCTTGTCTTGCATATCTTGCTTGAGGAAGCTGTGTGGCTGCTGAAATAAGAACATTTCTGCTGACAGCTGCTGATGCTCCCATAGGAAATCTGCAAGACAGTGTGTAGAAGCAGAGGTTACAGCAAGTACATTTCAATAAAAAAATACTCTGTATGTGCATTGGAAAAAGATCTAATTTTTATTTTGATAAAACTTAATAAAAAGCGCTGTGTATGCTCAACATTAGATTTGAAAATTGCAAAATACATAAAAGTTCCATAAGATAATGCAAATGTGTTCTGTTCATTTTGACTGTAAATAAGAAAAATTCTGGGATCATTTAAAGCCACCTTTTGTTCTTTACTCTCTAAAAGAAACCTCAACTTGCCCATAAAGTTCTTTGAGATGTCACCTCCATTACTCAAGGACAAGTCTGGGACTGTATGGACTACACAGCTATATGTGCAGAGGAAACACAGTTAATACTATCTGTGCACCCTCTAGCAAATTCTGTAACTTAAATTAGTACTCTACAAGTGGTGAATTTTGTTCTTTCTTAATATCTGTGTTTGCTGTTGGTAAAACCATTTCCTTTATCTTCTTATTTTTAACAGCTTGATCTGTCAGGGTTTTTTAAGAAAGAATCATAATACAAATTTTCTCAACGTACAAGCAAAGAGCAACTCTTAGTTAAGAGCATAATTAAAGTTGTGTTTGATAGGACTTTCAAGTGGACTATGTCAAATCTCTCAAAGCATTAATCTGACTTCTTTTTAAAGCAGGTTATATCTAGTCTAGATGTCTAAAACATATCAGAAGTTTTGTGGAATACTCAGGGTTGATTGAAACAGATTTCTTGGAATATGATTCTCATAATTGAGTACCCAAATTGCAAAGTGGCAGCACTGCAAGGAAGGCATTATACTGGTCTACTACACAAGGTTTCCTGCCTGTGGGAGGAATGTTGAGGGAAGCTATTTCAGGTGGACTATCTTCCACTTATCTGAGAAGAGTAACTTGTAAAAACACAGAGTTGTGGGGATATATCAAAAAATAGCTTCAGTTTAGTCTTGCTCTTACTCCATCATGCTTTCCTATTTTTGCTGTTAGATGTCAGAATATTTTGTTCATTATAATGGAGTTTAGCACTGTAGAGATTTAATTCTTTAAAGCAACCAGCCTTTCTGTAGATGCTTGTTTGAAGGCATCTCTTTTTGAAGTATTGTATTGTTTTTTGTAGATACTGTGAAATTGAATGTGGTTGCTTGTGTTGTGCAATTGTCTGTGCAAGTACATACAAAGGTTCCTGCTTTTTGCTGTTGTTTTCAGGTGGCATTGATTCTTCACAGCCTGTGCACTCAGTGAGCCAGAATGTTCCAGTTACCAAGCCAGGAGTTGGAACGTCTGCTTCCTCTGCTGTAATGTCATCAGTAAGGTCACCTGCTCCAAACCAGTCTTCACAGCCACCATCTTCTCCTTCTGTTACACAGTCACCAGAGCTGGCCCTTCAGGAAGGTACTAAAAGAGAATGGGAAGTTCCAGTACAGACTTCTGCTCTTTTCCATGTGCACATGTGAATGCTGGAAGTTTTATTGCTGCTTTTCTGTGTTTGATTGGAGCACATCTCTTGCATCTCATCAGGCTCCCTTAGTAGTGTTAATTTATGTCACCTTGGTTCTACCTTCTCTTAGTGCTTGTGTTTCATTTCTTTTGTCCATATGTTGTCTTTGCCTTGTTTGTCCTGCTGGTAGTCTTACATGTCTCTTCCTCAAAAACCCCTTCTTTTAGTTCCCTTAGTCTTCTAAAAAGCTGCTCACTACTTTAATTTCCTAGAAGAAGATCTTAAAATGAGCTTTTGCAGTTAGGCTTTATTGAAAAATGAAGTGTAAACTAGCAATTTGCTAGTTTACAGAAACAGTGAGTTGAAGTTCAACCTGATAGAGTTGTTTTCTTATTCCCTAGCTGTAAGTGCCTGTGGAAAGCTCCTGCAAGAGCTCTTGTAGGAAAACAGGAGTTTTTGTATAAGCTCCTTCCTATTCTGATGTTGGTAGTGCTTGACAGAGAATCAGTTGTCTCTACTCAATTTAATTTTACACTGATGTTTTGACTTGCCTTTTGATTGTTAAATGTTTCTGTGTCTAGTATTCCAAATCTAATTTACTGCATTATTTTTTTTTTGGCCATGTTTTCTCTTGCCAATTTCAGAATTTTAAATTCTTGGGGATGAAGAACTCTGTGTGAGAGGTAGAAGCAGAAATTAATTTTGTTGTGATCAATGTCGTGTCTCTAGTGTTCAAAAATAATTTTCAAAACCATGGTGTGTGATTGTCACAGCGTATTTTGTTTATTCTTAAATTACAAATTCATTTGATATAAATAACTAAATTACCCCTTTTTCTCCATTTACTCTTTTTTCTGCTGGAATGGAGAATATAAGTTGTCTGTGAATCATCTCTGTATATCTTACAGGCAAAAAAATAATTGTTCATTACTATAAAGTCCTATGTACAAAGTACCATTTTAAGGAAAATACATCAATTTTTGGAACTGTGGTTCTTGCACAGTTTTACAGTTGATTTTGGTGCCAGGTAGACTTTGTATTGTAGGTGTGCTTGCTAGAAAAGAAGTGTTGATTCATCTACCAAAGAAATTGCAAACCATGTTTTTAATGAGAGAAAGGATTTTAGGTGTTTAATTGTGATTGCCTTGATATGGAATGTGTATGTTCTTGGAGTGAATCCTGTAAAATGTGTGAACACTGGGTAAAGTAGCTCCAAATCAGAGCGGTCGCTACTGAACTCTTCACTAGGTTCAAACGCTTCCAGTAAGTGAAGGTTATTGCAGTTTGGAGCTGAATGAGCACACTTCAAAAACAACAATATATTGGCAGTATAAGGATAAGTCGTCAGGAGTTTGCATTGATCTAATTTTATCCATTTACATGTCATCACACACATAAGTTTCTATGTTCAGATGACGGTTTTATGAGCATTGGAAGACTTCAGACTCTTAGTTTCATTTGAGGAATCTGAAATAAGTCATGAACTCTTGCAGTACTTTTTAATCAACAATTAAACGTGGTAACTTTATTTGCAGAAATGAAGCTACTGAAAAAAATAGAACACATGTAGTGAATATTTCTCTGGGTTAGAATTCAGATGGACTGTTTGGTTTTTTTAAAATTATGGACTACCATTGTTTCCATGAAAGCATTCTGAAAAACCAGCTGGAATTAATTTTTAAAGTGAATTTCATTATTTTATGCTCTTGGGGCATTCCTATAAGAACTAAAAAATTTTTTTTTCTTCTCTATGTTCTAACAGGACAGAGCACTTAAAATGTATTAAAGCTTATTTAATCTTACGTAATTATCTGTACAAATTTCATGTGCACTTCATGCTTTAAAGTCTTTCATGGTATGGATGATTGAACTTAAATAGTAAGTTTATTTTGTAGGTAAATGAATTGTTATCCCAGTTTATCTTCTGTGTCCTTTGACCTACATTTCTAGGTGTCTATAAATTATAGTAGGATAAAGCCTTAGAGTACAATATTATTATATTACGGGTGCACTGGTCGCAGGGTTTACAAATTTCCAGTCCAAGAAATTTGCGATGATTTCAATTGTGTGGTTGCATTTTAAGCCAGATTTATGGAATAACCTGGCTCAAAATAAAAGGTAATTTCAAAATTAGCTTTTGCAGTTTTAAAAGTGGGAGAATTTTTACATTATTAGCAAATCTGTAAACAATACTAAGCATAAATGAGTTGTCAAAATAGAAAACATGATTAGGCACATGATGGTACTTGGAACTGCTGTCTGCAACCACCCATTTCTGCCCTCAATTGCTTTCTCCCCTGTGTTGACCTACTGTTGACAGTAAGAATAAATCTATGCAAACTGGTAAGGCTGGTAAGTCAAACCAACCCTATCTTCACAGGATTCATGGTGACAGAGTTCATGATTTCTAAACTACTATGTCACTAGCATATTTTTTTAATCTCTTTTTTTTCTGTATTGTTTCTGAACATACGTTTTATGTATATGACCAATAACTGAGAAAGGGGGAGTTTTAGCAGTAGAAGCTTGGTTTGGTTTTTTTTCAAAAAAATAGTCTGAAGGCTTCAAAGGAACACTGATAGAATAACTAATTCAATCCTTTTCTCTCATCTGCGCATGCCTGGAATTTTTGCATTGGCATGCACTTCCCAGGTAGATATCGTTCCTTTCTTCCTCCTATCCATGTACTGTGGTATTTATTAGAGGTCTGTTTTTGCACTCTCACACTGTGCATATCTTGTTTTACTTTGTCTTTCTCTGTTACAGTGCATCTCTTGTCATCCTGGCTTTTTTTCCCTTTTACTTGCATGTTAATTACTTTAAGGTGGTTTTTTTTTTTTTAAATTCTTCCACAATAATACGATTGTTCTGTCTTATTCCTCAGTAATTCTCCCAGGCCTGAGAAAAGATAGTCTGTTAGTCTGTTAGCTGTAGTTTGTTCTTGCACAGATAATGATTGCCTTGTATTCTCCTTATCAAGTGCATCCAGTAAACTTCATAAAAGATGAGACTAGAAGTCACTCAAATTAGCCCTGTGTTTTAGCAGTATGAAAAAACTGAAGCACTGTATCTCCTCGGTTGCACTTGGGATGATTTTTCCTTCGTCATTGTGACTACTTGAATTATGGAGAGATTTAATTGGAATTGTACAAGTATTAATGCCCTAGATAAAGGAATATAATGTCAGTCTTTTCTTGCACTAATCTCTATGAAAGTTCACCTTCTCAAAAATGTTGTTATATATAGTTTGGCTTTGTTTTCTTTTTACTTCCAGTATTTGAATAGATATTCTTCACCTTGCTTGTGTTGGGGTTTTTTTAAGTAAAATTAAAGTGCTCCTCTTGGATTCATTTGCTAACTCTTTTTGTAAAAACCATGAAATTAACAGAATTTATAGCCCATCTTTTAAATAAAATAAAGGTTGCTATAGCTGATTGAAATAATGGGTGGGGATATTATTAGTTATCATGATGGTTTCAGATCGTGCATAACATGACACTTCTCTGGTGCTTTACAGTATTACAATAAAGAGTGCTACTCAGTGGTGCCACAGTACTTTTACAGGGGAAAGAAACCCCAGACTCCCAAGAATTTGAAGAGTTTTGAACAATCAGGATGTTTTCTTGCCATAGCAATCCATTAGATTGCTAAGAGAGAAACAGTGATCACTTGCATTTATGTAGGATGTCACTGCCTACTACAAGCATATTTAATATCCTTGCTAACCCTGCCTTGTGACAAGAGAAACCTAAGATGTCTTGGAGATGCTGAAATTGCATCAATAACAAGTAATATAGGATATTAATTATGACCCATTGCTGCATGCCCTACTCTATTTTAAAATGGTATATTTATGTGTTGCTTTTGTGTATTGTTCACATATGTTTAGAGTAGATAGTGTAAAAACAAACAAATAAACCCCCAAAAGTCTATGTGGTTCTGCTGTGGAGGTGACCGCCATAACAGTTGTTGCATTGTCACCAGGTACTAGAAGTGCATAGTGTAATTATGTGCTTATGAGCCTGAATTTAGGCACTAATGTTAAAATAAGACAAGCCAAATTTTCAGGTTTACCTAGCTTTAATTTCACTGATTGTGTTGCTCTCTCTGTATGTGCGTTTGTTCTCTCGCATGTGGCAACAGCAGTATATTTCATTCATTTCTGACAGAATTCCAACATGGAGTATTTTTGTCTTAAAAGGGACAGATGTGCCAAGCAAAAATTAATAACTCATTCATTTCTATGTATTAATTTATGAAAGTACTCCCCTGAACAAACTGATATTAAACAGAATGTAGGAAGTCCGTGTGTTTTTAACTTCCTGATACATATGCACATACACACATATAACATTTTCTGCTAGCTTCCATGTGCTACTAATACTTTGCTGAACTAGCCCACTAAAAAGTGCTTCTAGGCTTGTAGGTCAAACTTTTTGCATGTTGGGATTTTCTCTGGAACAGCTAATTTCTCTCACTTTTAATGCAATGATTTGTGACTTTCGTTTCTCGTCTTTCCTGTCCGTCTGACTCTTATGTTTGTGCTTTCCACTTCACAGGCATGCAGTATGGTGGATATGTTAATAATCAAGCTAGCTCTGCACCAGCTCCCTTGTCATCAAGTTCAGATGATGAGGAAGAGGATGAGGAGGATGAGGAAGCAGGTTGGCTTTAGCTTTACACCAGTATCTTGTTCTCTTCCTACTCAAGGTTTTCTCCATATTTCCATCCCCTGAAATTTTTTCTTCCTATAAGCCAAAGCATCACTTTGACTCATTATGTATCGAGTTACCTAGAAATTTCCCAGCAGTTACTAGTATAGTAAACAAAAGGAGTTCAGTAGTGACTGACAAATAGGTCTGTTTGGTTTATGTCATATTAATATCAGATGTGCTATGAGTCTTAACAAAGTAATATTCACAACTTGCACGACTCCCATTTTAATACTTTGATTTGCAGTTTGTTTTAACTGAAGACAACTAGCTGTAGAACTTAGACTGATAATTACTCAGGTTAAGCAACCAGATGTCATTTGTATCATTACATTAAACAGTGTTTACCTTGTTTCTTATTTTATGCATACAGAACTTACAGTTAAGGTAGTAAAGCAAATACTGAAAGGTAGTAAGTTGCTTTTTAAGACAGTAAATTAATCTGTGCTGGGTTTTTTTCTCCTTCAAAGGTATATCTCTATGGTCAAGCACACAGGTTCAGTCTTCATCTGTTTGCTTTGTAGGAAAACTTAAAAAGTTTGTTGATTTGTTTTTAAGAAGCAGTTTGTCCTGATTGGTTGATGGCAAGGATTCTGCCTGTGTTTCATCAGAATTATCTGGGTTTATGACTTTAATGTATCTAACCACCTTAGTTTCTTGAATTACAGTAACTTTTTTTTCTTCAAAGTTAGAGAAGTCTTTACTATCTGTATGAGTGGAAACAGTGTAAAAGGCTTTTTGAGATAAACATTAGACTACTGTCCTTGTTGATAGATGGAATTAACAGCACATACCTTGTACTGATACATTACTCCTGTTTGTATGTCTTGGCTTTTAGTATTGGTTGTGAATAGCAAGCTTTTGTAGCTTTTTCTTTAAGTTTATATTTCATGTTGTAACTATTCAGAAAAAAAATAGTGCCATATATTTCCAAGTTTTATTAAAATAATGAAATCATCAACTAGAATACTGTGAAAATAGCTTAGTGTACTCATAATAATTCTGTGAAGAATGGAACAAACCAGTGATGACATTCAGGTCATAATGAAGTGTGTTGGGTTCCCATGCCAAGGTTTCTGTCAAAGGATGTTAATCAGTTGTAACCCTTCTCTCCTGACTTTGCTCCCTAAACAAGTTTTCATTCTCCCTACCATCTTTCTAAGTTCTGCACTTCACTAAAGCCTGTAGCCTTGGAGGTATCACTGCATTTAAATTTATCTTATGGAAAAGAGTGAAAGGCCACCCAGGTTCGATACAGAGGCTACCTGACTAATAAGTATCCTGTTCTATGCCCTGTCACCAGGAGCTAATGCAAATCCTAAACTCATTCAGCAGACAGGTTTCTAGCTCAGACTGTCCCAGTGGTTTTATGAAAAATAAGTGTTGGAAATTTGGTTGCTTGTGTTTGTATAGCTTCTTTTTTTTTGTTGACCTAACAAAAGTATATTTTGACTTTTCTGTAGTAAGACTTAGAAAAGCTGTTCCTGTTCAGGGAGCAAAGTAATGAATACTGTTCCCTTCAGCTTCTAGAATAGAAAGATAAAATCTTGCTGTTATGTTCTTTTTTAACCTCCAGCATTAAAAAATAAAGGAAATTTACACTGAGAATCTGAAAACTAAGATTGTATGAGTGTCACAGCATTACATTTTCCTTTAAATAATATATTAGTGTTACGAATTTTTTAATAGCTTTTCTATTTCTTAGCTGAATGCTTTAAAGGCAAAATGCTAAAAAATAATCTATACTGTCATGGTGGTGCCATGGTATTGCTGTGTCCCAAATGTCAGTGATGTTATGTTTTCATATGCAGGAGTCTCTTTACTTGGAAATCTCAATTGAAGGGGCGTCAAATCTCAGATGTCCCAACACTGAAGTTCTCCCTTGAAATACTTTCAGCTTGGCAATGCGATGTCTGGTCACGGTTGATCCTTCTGAGTAGAACAATATCAGTGAATCTTCTGAGTCTGTTCTACAACAAAAATTATATAGATAATTTTCATTTTTTTCTTCATTCTTAAATAGACTCTTCCTTTTCTATCACTTCATAGCTTGGTATATTTTAAGGAGCAGGTACATTTAATCTCCTTGGCCCTTTTTCTTTGGAAATGTATGTGAAATGGCATTGGAAGAAATGCTTTAAAATATTTTTTGTTTGCAATGTTTACAATAAGATACTCAAGATCTCTGCGTAGGTTGAATTAAAAATTAAGCAATAGGATTCTCTTCAGTAGAAACAACTACCTGTGTGCTCATTGTGCTTTTTTACATCTCTCTAGTTAACTTTTGGTACTTTTACATAGTTGCTTTTTACTTAATTGTTTATTCTGACTGAAGCTGAGACCTCTTGTCAGTGATAACAGAAAATAGAATATTTAGATTGAAAGGAAAACAAGCTGTGAATTACAACAGTTCAGAAAGGAGGGAAGAATTCAATATTTGTTAGTCTGGCTTGAATGTGGGGATGGTCAATAATCACTCTGAAGATGATGGGAATCTTCTGTTGCTTGCAGTTGTGAAGACAGTCATGAATGGACTATTTTTAACATGTGCATGTCTTCAGTTGATGTAGTCTAGAAAATACTTTTGTTTTAATAGAAAATTTTTTTTTTCAATAAACAATTTTTTTATTGTTTTTGTCTTTTTCCCATTGATCTCTCTTGCTGTTTGTTGGGCTTGTGCTTGTTTGTTTTTTAGTATCGTGTTGATTATACTGTCTCTCTCTTCTCTTTGCAGTGGTGATAGTTTTCAAACCTTAGGGCTGAAGGGGTGAGGTTTTTTCCCAGGATTTTTCTTGACATTTTTGTATCAAAGTTTTCAGAAAAAAAATCTCAGTCTCTTATTTATCAAAAGCTTGCCATTTCTGATGTACCTAAAGTTAAACTATTTTCCTCCCTCAGCACTTGATAGTTCCTCTACTACAAGCAGTGCCTCTCCTGTTCTGAACAACTATGATGCCTTGGAAGGAGGTGGCTATCCAGGTAAGCAGTTTGTTTTGAATTCTTTATTTAGATACTTAAATGTGGGGTTTTATTATTTCTGGTAGTGTTTATTGTTTATTAATAAGTAGATTAAAGGCAGTGCCTATGAAAGGAATGGAGGAAATCATCAGAGAAAACATACATGCCTTTTTAAATCACTTTTCACAATTTTAACACTAAAATTTATATAAGCATTTAATAAAAATTCCATGAACCAAAAGCCATACTTTCCATTTTAGTATTGAGGGTGGTGCTGAAAGTATGCAAAGTGTGCAAGCAGCGTCTTCTTCTAGACTATACTGTATGTCTGATGGTGTTGACATTAGAAGCTGATAATAGTGGCTGACACATCACAGAAGTTTTGGGAGACCAACAATATCAGCCTGCAGAGATGCTTGAATCAGGTTATTTTCTTACATTTTTCTTCATTTAAAGAAAATTTCTGCTGTTTTGCTTATTTTTAGCTCTAAAACTATCAGGATTGCCAGGTTGATTCTAAATGAACCTGCCAGCTGACTACCTCAGTCTTGAAACCTGTAGAGATGCCACAGTGAGAGCAAGTGGAAAAGGTGCTATTCAAAGCATTTAGTCAGTATTTTAAATGATAACTGGATTAATTTGGAGGGCCTGTCCCTCTGTTTCTTTTGCCTTGCTCTGGCCCCTGAGAGTTTCACAATAGTTTGCTTTAGTTTGATGGATTCCTGTGTAAAGTGAGACCTCTGTCAAGTAAAAAGCTGATACTGCTATTCACGTAGCATCTAGCAGAATTCCAAATTCTGGCCTAATAACTAATGATTTTGATTCTGCTGAAGGCATATTCTAAAAATAACTTCTTCCTACTCTTTTCCTTAAAGATGAACAGAGTCAATGTTAAGTTTCTTCCAACTGTTGATACTTTTTTTTGTGTGCGTGTTTTTTTCCCTCATAGACTGTTCATTCCAAACATAGTTTCTTGGCAGTTGGTTTCTTGAATGCTTTATTTCTTTGCTTGCCAGTTTTCCCAGTGGACTTTATAAAGCTTAAATTCTTCTGAAATTTAGCTCACATCTGTAGACTTTCTAGAGAAGTTTCATCTCTTTACAACTGTTGAGATCACTGTGAATTTAGGTCTGTGTCTTCCTTTCAGTTTGACCTTTCAAAATAGCAGACCTAAAGTGTGCTGCAGGGATGTACAGGAGAAACTTGCATCAGAGTTATAAACTGCAAAAGATACCATTTATTCTTAGTTTTTCCTCTGCCACTTACGAACACTGTCAAAACATAAGGCTAAGCTGACTGAACTTTCTCTAAATGTAGATGCAGCTTTTCACGAAGGAATCGTAGAATCATAGAATTACTCTATGGCCTTATATTTTGACAGTATTCAGAAGTGGTAGAGAGGAGACTAAGCGTGAATGGTCTCCTTTGTGGTTTATGTCAAATGTATATATTGGAATAAAATGTGATTCCAAGAAGTGTTTATTCAATTGAAATAATTTTTTTTCAAGCTGCCTCTTTTGTCTTTGTAAAGTAATATTTTGTTAGTAGTAACACAGGTCTGTGGTCATTTTTTCATATATACTGTCTTTATCAGTAAAGGAAGAAGTCTTGAAGAAATTGAAGAAATCTTTCTTGCTAATTTCTTTTTTCAGTGAAGAAAAATAGCTTGATGGATAATGAAAAAACTTACAAATGAAAGTGTTGTTTGTAAAGCATTTAGGAGTTTAAATTAAGAAGGAAATAATAAGTATATTCAATACCTGTGGGATTTCTTTTGTCCTTCCAGAGACACGTTCTGTAACCAGCAGCCCAGTTCCTGCTCCATCAGTCCTCCAAACATCAAAAACTTCTAAGCCCTTTGGTTATGGATATCCAGCACTGCAGCCTGGCTACCAAAATGCAACGCCACCTACTCCTGTGCAGCCCAGTAATCCAGGACACCATCCTGGTTTTCAGCACTATCCACAGGCTTGTATTTTTAATTTAAAAGTTACTTCATGATGTAACTTTCTGGGAAAATCCTTTTCTGTGTGATATATTTCCCCTTTATTTTCGTATTTCATATTTTATTTTTATAATTTCTGAGATAACAAATGTTAAGTATAATATTGTTGTCATAACTCTGGATCTAAACTTGTTGGAAGGCTTTTGAATGAGAATTTTAAGTGTGCCTCCAGGTAGTTAGGCTTAACAAGTTTGCTTCACCAGTTATTAGCAAACTCCACAGTTTCAAGGTTTGAAAAGAGCTGGACTTCATTGATAGGAAACAATGAAGAAGGTGTAAGGAAGTACTTGATCAGCATACATCAGAGCACTACTACAGGCTGTGATCTCAAGGATTAGTTGACCTTATGAGCCAGGCACGGCATAGGGTGCAGATAAAAGAGCTCTGTAGAGCTTGTGCTGGATGTGTGTAGTGAAGCAGGCTGCTACCTGCATCTGCTCTGTTTTCGTGCTAAAGAGAGCTCCAGACACCAAAAAACGGTGTAAAATCACCTGACTTCCTGTTGTACATGTGAATCACCTGAGAATGAGGAAATCTGTAGGAGAGGCAGATACTGAGGCAAAATACAAATGCTGAAGAAGTGCAGAGAAGTGTATGTGTGAAGGGATTTAGAAAAAGGTATGTACTGATTTACAAATCCCACTCTCTGAAATAAGGGCCTGCTGGCAAATATAGCAAAACTGCTGTTGTAGATGATCAAAATTCTTACTTATCTGAGTGTAGCACTATAACTTAGCATATAGTATCCAGGAATGCGTTCACTGTCACAGAGGTAATGTAAAATGTGACTTGGAAGAAATGTTTAATTTAAATTTTTTAATTGAAAGGGTTGGTTTCATCTTCAGTGCGATGGCAGAGTTAGGCTCTTTTCAGGAACACACAGTAAAAGAACAGCAGTTGCAGCAAGTGAATTCTACTTGGACATCTAAGGAAAAAATTCTTCAGGGTGGGAGTGGGGAAGCACTGGAACAGATTGTGCTGTGAAATTTTCAATTCTTAGATATTTTCAAAACTTAGCTGGACAAGTCTTATATAAGCAACTTAAACTAAATTTCCAGCTAGACTTGCTTGAGCAAGGGCTTAGCCTACCGAACCTCAAAGGTGCCTTCCAACCTAATCTTTTCTCCTCCTCTATGTTGTTTTCTTTAATTTAAAAATAAATGTTTTAAAGCAGTGTCTGCAACTTGGGGAAGTTTATTGTAACAAAAGTTACATTGCAGAGGAGGCAGGGAGGGAAGCTTTGTCAGCCTCTCTAATAGCTTGTTTTCTTATGCCTGGAGAGATTGAAGGATTATGTATGACTTCCAGTGTTGATTTTTGTCACAAATTTGAATTTTTTCCCAATGATACACATTTGAAAAGTTTGTCGCATTTGTGCTAGCATTTCTAAATTTCTGCCATACAACTCTC
The DNA here is from genome assembly GCA_013400975.1 of Atrichornis clamosus. Taxonomy (NCBI): domain Eukaryota; kingdom Metazoa; phylum Chordata; class Aves; order Passeriformes; family Menuridae; genus Atrichornis; species Atrichornis clamosus. The sequence continues at coordinate 25,785 of WBMZ01010083.1, forward strand.
CTCTTTTTTGCTTGGGTTTGTTACTAGTTGCTTCTGTATCTCTTTTTAATACATGTCTGGATGAAAGGGGGCTACAGGAAGATTTAAGGTTGTTATTTGGACATGATTATGTGTTTACCTGTTTGTTATGCTTTTACCTTTTTCAGCAATATCCGGGTGTGAACCAGCTGTCCTCTTCCCTAGGAGGGTTAAGTCTACAGCACTCTCAGCATCCAGAAAGCTTGAGACCAGTAAACCTTACACATGATAGAAATATTTTACCGGTGTCTTCAGTTCCAGCACCTGTGCCTAACCTGAACTCTGATCTTAGGAAATTAAACTGCAGTCCAGAGTAAGTTTACTGTGTCTCGGACGGCATCTTACTTTTTTTCAGTGAGTCATAATGTTTTAAAGTGTCAAACAATGTCTAAACTGACTCCTGACTTTAAATCTTAGTGATGAGTTAATAAAACCTCTTCCACTTGAAAATAACTTTATCCTCCAAATCCTTACATAAATATTGAGACTGTCCTGCATCAGAATACCTTATATGCAGTGTGAGTGTAGCTAAAGTCTTAATATTTTAAGAATTTTGCTTAATCTTCATCTTGTTTTATCCATTTAAAAAAAATCTTTTAATAAACACCTTAATGTTATGCATTATGTTTCATAGAATATTTTTGTAATGTTGCATAGGATTTTTTCCATAAAAGTATTATGATCATGTCTTAGTACATTGAATAAAAGATGAGTATATTTTACTGTGGTAATTCTGCAATCATTACATATCATTTACCTCTAATTAATATTAAGTAGTATTATCAATTATCCCAAGTCGAGTGCCGCTAGGTACAATGGAAAGTGCTATTCCCCAAAATTTTTATTTGTAATTCCAAAATAAATATTCTTCATTGCCCTGAAGTGACTCTCAGCATCCTTATTGCTGTAGTGACAACGCATGATCCCACCAGAAAACAGAAATCAGAAAACTGAGGTCCTTGAAATCTTTCTTAGATGTGGAGCACTTTGGACAGGACTATTTATGCATTGGGCTTTTTTAGTGTCCCTTAAATTAGCTTGAAGACCGTCCTTCATGTTACACAAAAGAAAAGATTTTGACTCAGTGTTTGGGATCCTTTTCTACTCTTTTATATAAATATTACATTTTGAGAACTAATAAATATGGTATTCCTTCTGTATTTCCTTCACTGGAAAAATGTTTACACTGAACAGAAAAATACATAGTTTTACACTGAGTGTTGTACCTAAAGCAGTTCTGTCTCTTTATTGCAAGTTAATTTTGGTATACTTGCATTGCTAATCTACTAAACTGGGGAGCCGAAGAATATTTTTTTGTTGTTTCTTTAGGAAGCCTTTTTTAAAAATGTATTTGCATTTTTTTAATCAAACCATCTTTGTAAAACAGGATTTCTTAAATTTCTAAGTTCTTTAAAACCAGGTGTTAACACAATGTTTTTAACATCTTTTAAAATTTCATTTTTAGCATAATGTTATCATTTGCTTTCAGCTCATTTCGATGTACATTGACAAATATTCCACAGACACAGGCTTTGTTAAACAAAGCTAAGCTTCCTTTGGGTTTGTTGCTGCATCCCTTCAGGGACCTAACGGTAAAGTATCTTAGGTTTTTTTTTAGTGTGTTTATTTAATATATGCATTTGTTCTCTTTTCATTCAAAAAATAAAATATAATGAGCTGTAAGTCCTAAATTTAACAGAAGTACCAAAAAATCGTTCCGGACTTACAGAGGAGGAGGGGACAAAAAGCCTTGTAATTGCTACTTCTTTGAAATTCATAAGGGAGAAGCTTTGAAAAAATTGTTCAAAAGTTTTTTCTTATTGTTGGAAATCATTTCTTGCCTGTGGTTCTCTGAAGAATTACTGTTCTGTGTGTTGGGCTCACAACTGTCAGATACCTCTTGAAAAGGAGTTTACAGAGCTCTCTTGAAGAGAGGTGCTCATGTTGAGTGTATGAATGGCCTGATAATTGCTGTCAATACAATGTAAGCAAAATATAAGATTGAAGGTATATTCATAACTTAAGCAACTCCTCTCCATCTAACTTACTATAATTTATGTAAAAAGGTGGATAACTGTCTGATAGAACTTCTTTTTATAAAATGTGTGTTCTTTGTGTAAGGTTGCTGTCTCTCATATTTAGTCCCTCAAACTTGTCCTATTTTTCATACTTCCTTTTGCTGTAATAGCTGTAATTTAAATTAATTTTATTGAAAATCTTACTACATCTTTGATTTTGGAAGTAGATTAAGACATTAATTAGATGTTACTTCTTTTAATTTTGAGAGGGAGGTTGATTTTAATAGATATAATTGCCCTATGAAAATGGACTAAAGAGCTGAAAGGAAAGACGATAGAAAATGTAGTCTTACGAAGCCTTCACAAACTCTACTGCTCAGTGATGTTTTCCATAAAGTGTATTATATATCTTTGTAACATCTTTCCATGGTTTCTTTTCAGCAATTACCAGTAATAACGTCAAGCACAATAGTGAGATGCAGGTCCTGCAGGACATACATCAACCCTTTTGTTTCTTTCATTGATCAAAGGCGGTGGAAATGCAACCTGTGCTATAGAGTTAATGATGGTAAGTTACTGTCGCAGGGAAATGTTTGCATTTATAGGATCTCATTCAAGTATTTTCATGGAATCAATCATGGCATACTTTAGATTAAAACGTGGGCTAAAGTAGCAGTGTTCTTATCATCCAGAGATTTTAAAAACATCTTAAGTCAGATGTGTTGTGCATTTTTTTGAAACAAGAGGTTGTTTTGCAGTCTTCCAGAGATGAAGAAAATTTATTCATATTATGCTGATTACTTGTCTAATGAAATCAGCTAATCCCATTGACTGCTGTTGCAATATGCAAATGGCAACATGATGACAGCTACAACTGCAATCCAGGCCAGAGGTTATGAGAAACAGCACAGATTGCAGCTTGTTGTGAAATGCTCTGGTTGTATTGGTGTTTTATAGTTGAGGATATATTGCTGTTTAAAGTAAACCTTTTCATTCCAATTATTTCACTTTGATGTTGCTTGAGATATTTGAAATGTTCCTGTATTTTATGTATCCTTAATGTGAATTTTTTGTCATTGCAATATTTGAAATGTGCCTGCTTTACTATTTTTGTAGCTGAAATAATGGTTTTAATTTGCTGACAAAATTGTAATCTGTATTTGGGGGGAATTTATTTTTTTTAATAGTTCCTGAAGAATTTATGTATAATCCTCTGACACGGTCTTATGGAGAGCCTCACAAACGGCCAGAGGTGCAAAATTCTACAGTGGAATTCATTGCTTCCTCAGACTATATGGTAAAAAAAAGTTTTTGTGATAACTTCAGCAGCAATTGCATGGTAATGTAATAGTGTTTGAAATTAATGCTGCCTATTGCTCCAGTGGTGTGTATTAATTTTGCTGTGAAGCTCCTCTTCATATCAAAGTATAGTTACATTTGTATTTTGAGTTTTGGCTAGTGTAGACAGTCAGAAGCTTAACAGTTAAAGGCAATTCAATGTGTGTTGTCATCCAGTGTAGTTTAATGTGGCACAGTCAGATTTGAATCTGATGCATGTAATTTCTGGCTTTCTCCCTCTTTTTGAGGAGATTCTGAAAGACTAGTAATGGATTAATGAGCAAATTAATCTAGCTTCAAATTTTTAGTTAGTAATTGTAACAGAAATGATTCTTATTAGGAGTCAGCTTACACTTGGTGTGTTGGTAGTCTTGTCTCCATGAAAGATGAACAAGGCCTGGGAAAAGGCCCGTCTGATAATGACCTGATTAGCAGCAGCAAAAATAAACTGTTCTCTTGTCTTTGAATTGAAACATTGTGGTAGAGACATTTCACAGTGACGAAACAGAGCTTGTTACACAGTTGGGAAAAGGATGTAGGTAGAATGTTTTAACCCTTTTTAATGGATCACATTGTCCACGTGCTGAAAGAACAATGGAGTACAGAGGAGTGAATTCCGTACCTTCCATCAATGTCATGTTTGAGTTGACTGTTGGAAGGAGGGACTAAAATACCCCTTTTTTTTCTGAAATATGACATTGTATGTTTATTTCAAATGGCGATTATTAATCTCAGGGGATTGTGGTTTAGTCTATCCACATATTTCTTAGCAAATTACTTTTATTGTATAATATATACCTTGCATTTTTCTAAGTATTCCCTTTTCCCGCTTCCCTTTCTAATGTCTAATCACTTTTAACATTTCTTTGAGTATGATTTTTGAGTGGTTTTTTTATTTATTTTTTTTTTTTACTTTGTAGCTTCGTCCTCCTCAGCCTGCGGTATATTTATTTGTTTTAGATGTGTCTCATAATGCAGTGGAAGCTGGATATTTGACAATAGTCTGCCAGTCATTGCTGGAAAACCTAGACAAGTAAGAGTATAAATAACCTTTTCAAATCAGCTAACATGTTATTATGAAGTATAGTAACTTAAAATTTTGAAGAAAACTTGCGTATAGTTTCTAAACATTCTGTCCCTAAAGAGCAAAAATTTATTGCCTGGAATTCTGAAATGCAACTTACATCCCTATAAAAACAAAAGAAAAAAACCAACCAAAACTCAAGCCACCAAAAAAAAAGCGAAACCCCAAAAAAACCAGCTGTTGAAGCAATTTACATGTTGAGAGCTGTCTTCCCTGCATGTGATTAAAGGTGTATCTGCATGTAATTTACTTGTTTATATGCAAAGAATATTTAGCTGTAACTTCTTGCAGCATGTTGATTGTACAATGACCTATAAACTGCATCCTTCTCCCCTGCCCAGACCAACAAAAATAATAAATTACAGAGGTTGAATTGTCTGGTTCTTGTGCTGAAGCATCTGAGATGCTGCAAACCTGGAACTTTGTAACCATGAGTATGAGACTGCCTAGGTGAATTGCGTTGTCAGTTTGGTTTTTTAGATCACACTTAGCAATTTCTATCTTTTCATTTTTGCACTGGGACAGCATGTATGGGATTTTTGGTGTTGCAGTTTGAGCGAGGGTTAATGACCTTCACTGTGTTCATGTCTTTTGACAACTAATCCTGTGGAGGTTTTGCCTTGAAAAGTTCCTTTCTACAAGTTTTTCTTTGGGAACTTAATTTTAATTTCTCATGAAGAAATGAACATGTACAATACAGTTCTTCACTTCAGTTTTTTAGTTCAGTGGTTGTTCAGTTTTTTACAGGTATTTTGTCAACAGATTGTCAGGAACATGCTAAATTATTTTAGGAAAATCCATAAAATCCCATGCAAAGTCTACAGGAAAATCAGTGCATCGACTTCATTTATATACCTAGATGGTAACAACAGTATTTGCCATGTTGCTTTTGGTCACAGTTTTCAGCACTTGAAGATGTTTTATATTTTATTTCAGAAATCCCATTTAGTCTTTAATTTTATATTTTTAATGCCATACATTGAAATACGGTCCACACGAGAAATAAATATGTTGCATTGTAGAGACACTGGATTTTGGTTTAGAGCTGTAAGTACTCTGTAACTACATTAGTAAATGGGGGTTCTGAATTACAAAAGAGCAGAATGCACTGTTTCCTGTTGAAGAACTGGGAAGGTTGACTTCATGTGTCAATGTAATGTTTAAAGGAACCTATTAAGTTCTCTTTTGTATGCTACATCAATATATTAGTGAGGGCTTATCTGTAACACTTGGTTTTGTAAACTGTATCATTACCCCAGCTTTTCAGAAAATGCTGAGGGAATATTACTTGTATTCATGTTTCAGATCTCTCTTCTTATGCTCTCCCTTCAATCCTTTACACGTGAGCTGAGTTTCTGCTAACATCAGCAGAAACCCTGAGTATGTATATGTCTTGAGAGAGAGAGATTTAGGGCTTAATAGTTTATTTTTTAATGCTTCAGGCTGCCTGGAGATTCAAGAACAAGAATAGGGTTCATAACGTTTGACAGCACTGTTCAGTTTTACAACTTGCAAGAAGGTTTATCACAGCCTCAGATGCTGATTGTCTCAGATATTGATGGTAAGTAAACAGAAAATGGAAGCTGAATTTTTGAGAATCTACTTATTTTTTTCCCAGAAGAAAGATTAGAATTTCTCAACTATTCTGGTATTAGGTCAGTGTTACTGAATGAAAATATATTTTTGAAAAATAGTCTTACCCTAACGATAGAATAAGTGATGTTTAAAATGTGAAATTCAAAAGTTAATTTTGCTTTGAATAAGACAAGGTTTATATAGACTATTATTCTAACACGCATATTAGAAAGGTAGACTATTTCGTGGTGTGTGTAGCAGTGGGCAATGAAATGTTTTGTTCCACTTTAGTGTTATTTTTTTCTTGAATAAAATGGGTTTTTTTCTATTCTTCCTACAGATATTTTCCTACCTACACCAGATAGTTTACTTGTAAATCTCCATGAAAGCAAAGAGGTATGATTACTCAAAATATGTAATGAAATTTGAGATGTTAAATATTCAAAATAGGTGTTCCTGTTATAATTCAAGCTTATCTTCATAATATATAGTTCCAATGCTAATTTTCAATTATAGAAGCATTGCACGTTGTTTCTTTGATACATCATAGCTTTTAAAATTACGATTTTGTCTTCCTTAGTGTGTTAAAACTAAACTGTCTGGTACAGATTGTGCCGCTTCAGTCATTCAGCTTTTTAGAAACAGCATAAAATCTCAAGCTGACAGAATCTCATAAAGCACCTTTCAATCTGTTCTGCAGCTGATAAAAGATCTACTGACTGCGTTACCAAATATGTTCACCAATACAAGAGAAACACACAGTGCACTGGGCCCTGCTCTTCAGGCTGCGTTTAAACTGATGTCTCCAACGGGTGGTCGGATATCTGTGTTTCAAACTCAGTTACCATCTTTGGGAGCAGGGCTTTTGCATTCCAGAGAAGATCCCAATCAGAGGTCAAGCACAAAGGTAAAAAACTTCCCTTAATACTCATGTCATGAAACTTAAGGACTGGCCATATCCTTCTGATTTGCATAGTTCTGCAGATCAATGCTTCGTCTTTGTTTATAGCAATTCACAAAATTTTAAGTATGTCTTTGTTTGTGCATTTAAGATCACTAGTTCATACATGTATAGGTGGTATTGTTCCAAAGTGCATGAGCTTTCTTTTGGCTTTTGGTCCATAGCTTTTATTGGCAAGCAAAAGAAGCTGCAGATACTTCTGACTCAGTTAATATCAACCTGAGTTTTGGATCAGTGTGGATTTTTAAATTGCAGACCTAAAACATGATTTCTTGTTATTTTTATGGCCTTGTAATACACAACAGTCAGTTAGTGTTGCAGTTACTTGAATGTTTTTATTTGTATGAGCATGTAAACTTCCTTGAAAGTAGGATCATAACTGCTTATAAAGGCAAGCTTAAATAACATGGGACATAAGGAAAATAATTTCTGCAGGTGGGAATGCCTATAAGTTACTCTTTAATTAAACATTATTATGATGCTTTGCTGTTGAATAGTATGTCTTTTGTTCCATTAAGTCTAAAAAGCATGATTGTTGGCTTAACTCTTTCCTGTATGATTTATTCACTAAAGGTGGTCCAGCATCTTGGTCCAGCAACAGATTTTTATAAGAAGTTGGCACTGGACTGCTCAGGCCAGCAGACTGCTGTGGATTTATTTCTCTTAAGTTCACAGTATTCTGATCTAGCTTCTCTTGGTAAGGAGTACCTCATTGCGTTTTTCTACACTGTTGTCTCTCCTAGGAAGCACAGGCTACTTCAGGAATTCTTAAATCATGTAAATATTTTAGCACTTTTGTAATTGCAGGTCATGCTGCAAAGGAATTTACTTTGAAGTTGATGGAAGTAAAGAACAGAAATATTATATTGGTGGTATCAGACAACTTATTCTAGGATTTCAAAGTTTTAGATAAGTACTCTACTGCTCAAGAACAGGAAACAGATCGTAAGGAATAAATAAAATTTAATCATAGGAGTAGAACAGAGTTTTCATCTTTCAATATTAATCCAAGATTTGTCTCCACACGCACACTTAATTTTGTCTCTACACCATTGAATATTTGTGCAAGCACATCAGTCTTAGCTGCCAAAAGGTAGGATGCTTGTTGAGCTCAGTGTATAATTAGGTCATTGTGTATTGGGGTGATTCATGTCTGTCTTCAGTATCCTGAGTCTGGGGCAGTTCTCATTGTCTTACAGATGTGGGTAATACTGAGAAGATGAACATGGATGTGACTTGTGGAAGGCTGGACACAGTTTTTATGTCCCGACTTCACGTTACAGTTTTATTTCCTAACCATATCTTTTCCTCCTTCACAGCTTGCATGTCCAAGTATTCTGCTGGGTGTATCTATTACTATCCATCTTTCCATCATAGCCATAATCCTGCTCAGGCTGAAAAGTTGCAAAAAGACCTGAAAAGATACCTTACAAGAAAGATTGGATTTGAAGCAGTTATGCGCATAAGATGTACAAAAGGTATGTCTTAAATACTCATTCATATGGAAGAGTTGGTGTGTGTTAGCAATCATTTTGAATGTGCTTAGTCTTCAGCAACATTAAATTTAATGTTATTTCTCTTTTTTTGAAGAGTAAGTTAGTTACCTCCTTCGTGTAAGTTACACTAGCTTTTGGTGTTTGGTTTTGTTTTTGTTTTCTAGTTGATGGCATCATCTCTGTTTAAGTTGACATGTAGTGTAAGGGCATCATTCAGTTTGGTGTGTTCAGAATTGAAAATGAACTCTATGGGATCATCCTGAAATGTCTAATGATTCATGTAATTGGTTCTACATGATAGAATTTTTACTGTTTTCTTAAACCTAGCTTGAGGGCTGTGGGTTTTAGTTATTGGTAAGTGCTTTCCATAATGTTTTAATCTCACTGAATTATTTAATCTATTTCTAGGTCTTTCAATACACACTTTTCATGGGAATTTTTTTGTACGATCTACTGATTTATTGTCCCTTGCCAATGTCAATCCTGATGCTGGATTTGCAGTACAAATGTCCATAGAGGAAAGTCTGACTGACACATCTTTGGTTTGTTTTCAAACAGCTCTTTTGTATACTTCCAGCAAAGGTAAATAAAATCAAATTAATTGGTCAGTGGCCTTTTCTTTTTGTAATGTATTGTTTGTATAGTTAGTTCCACAGCCTTTTGTTGTGCTCTGTACCCTAAGAGGATCTTGTCAGAGCTAGTGAGCCTACTTGGCAGCTAATCACATAATGGAAATCCTTAGAAATGCTGTTTTGATAGGAAAATCCAAATACACAGACTTGTGATGGATTGGAATGAGTTGCAGCTACATTGGTTGGGCATAAAGAATAGCAGCTAATTTCTGTGGTGGAAGATGCTGCAAAATTTTGGGATGGGAATCAATGTACTTCATTTGTAGGATCAAGACACTTACTGTGGCTATTGTAAGCTAGTTTGTGTTACCAACTTGTGCTGCTCTAGAGCAGAATTTGGACAGGATGAGACAGGAATGGGAGACAGTGTTGCAGCAATTTCCTGACTGGTTGGTTTGTTTTTATAGAACTAGTGCATCTTAGAGGAGAGGAGATGCTGTAATGATTGAATTGGTGTACTTCTACCAGGAGATAATGCATAATGATTTCCACTTCTGATAGGTGAACGTCGAATTCGAGTGCACACGCTTTGCTTGCCCGTAGTAAGTTCCCTGTCTGATGTATATGCAGGAGCAGATGTACAAGCAGTTGTATGCCTCTTAGCAAACATGGGTGAGTATACACCAGAAGACTGAAACATTTTTTTGCATGTTCTTGATTTTGCCAGCCATTTAAATGAACTAGTGATTGACGCCTGGATATTATAAAAAAGATTGGAGCAGAGCATACTGAAGCCTGAGAGTGCAGAAGATGACAAAATCAAAGTTATTGAAACAGTGAACTGAAATATTCCTTGTTCTGAAGACTTAGTTGATTTGAATCTTCTTCTAGAAGGAGCCTTCTTACCTAGTTCTCTGGAGTTTAGTAAAGGACAAAGAATCATAACACACTCTGATCAAGACTCTCATTTTTGTATCATCATCGTTGTTCATTTAAACTTTAGCGTTCCAGGATTACTTGAGAAACAGTGATTCACTTTAAAGGTTTGCTAGAGACTAAAAGGGAACTTATGGCAACAGTGTATCCCAGATAGTAGTTTTCTATGCTTCTATCCTGTTGCTGCCAGGGGGAGAATTCTTAGTTACCCCTTACTTGCAGGTCGTAAGTAGCTGTTTCATAGACTGATCTCTGTTCTTGAATGTGTATGACTCTGTGCATCATTTTAGTATGTGCTATGTTATATATTAATAGTGAAATCAGTTAGCAGAAATAAACAGTACTTCTGTATCTTTTGGGTTTGGAACTAGATGATCTATAAGGCTCCTTCCAACCCAGACCATTCTGTGATCTCCTCTTAAATGTGCATTCAGTCCAGCAGGTGGCTGCCTCCAACCACAGGATTTGCAGCCCTTGCTCAGCAGAGAAAGATGAAGCTGCATTTACACTAAACACAATTATGCCACTGAAATAATGGAAGAAATTTCTTGTAAGGGGGAAAAAAAAGCCTAAATTAATTGCTGCAAATCTTACCTTGGAGGTTGGTCAACAGAGTTTCAGCAATAGCTAAGTTGTTTGGAGAAGGTTTAAAGCAGGGTTTATATTTGGACTCAACTATATATGACTGCTTTAAAAATTTCTTTTAATTCTTCAAGAGTACAAACTATGGAACCAAAATTAGCTTCACTCTATTTTTAAACATTGTGAAAGTGAGTTTCTGTATGAACAGTCATTTAATTTAATCCTAAAAAAAATCAGGACCACAGATGTGGGTTTGGGGTCTTTTTAGTCCTAAAACAGAACCCTGAAGCGTAACTAAGGTTTTCAAAATTCAAGGGAGTGAATGAGGCCATCTGTAGTAACTTCTTCTATCTTTCTAACCCAACAGCTGTGGATCGCTCAGTTTCATCCAGTCTGGCAGATGCAAGAGATGCCTTAGTTAATGCTGTGGTGGACTCCTTGTCAGCATACATGTCAACTGCCTCAAACTTGCAGCAGTCCATGCTGATAGCACCAAATTCCCTCAAGCTGTTTCCACTCTATATTTTGGCTCTTCTCAAACAGGTATGTATAATCTAGTGGATTACTGTTTGTTTAGTGCATTGTTCCATTTTTGGAATTCTTCGGTTCTAGGTCAAACAGTGTCTGCACTTTTCTAAAATTACAAAAATTGAGTTATCATCTTCATGCTTCCAGAACTTTAACGTAGAAGATGGCTCCAGTAGCTTATTTTAAATAATTAATGTCTGAACCATTTATTAGTTTACTTGATTCTGAATTTCTTACGTTTTGTCTTACATTGTTTTACAATGAAAATAAATATATATTGTTACAACTAGCATTTCTCAGATTTTGGCAGCTAATTGGTGTAGCCCATAAAGATTGTTGGAAACTACTTATTAGTGCTTTTTCATTTTTATTTTATGAAGCAAAAAACAAGTCAAATATTTTTCAATATGTGTGTTTTGTACTTCAAAGTTCCAAGAAGAAAAATGAGTTTCTATGGAGATATGGTGAAATTCATTACAGAAACTCAAGTGATATAATTGAAAGTTGACATAGAAGTAGTTACTGTGTTTGTTGGTTTTTTTTCTTTTTATGATATCTTCGTTTGGATTACTAAACATCGTACTTAAAAAAGAGAGCTTCCTGCAGGGTTTTGTTATCAATAAATTTCATAGCTTAAAGGTGTCTGACAGTTCTTTTTTCCTCTTATGATGAATAAACCTTTATGTAAGTTTGGTAAGAGATGTAAGCATAATAATTTATTTTCCTTGCCGTCATGATTACTTCAGTCTCTAATACACTGATTATGATTTTTTGGTACTTGCATAAGTAATGCAGGAATAGTGGGGAGAAAGAAGACCATTTATTATCAAGAAGATCCATGTAAAAGACAGAAATAAGAATGGCTGACAGAAGTTGTTTAGGTTTGGGGTTTTTATTATCTTTATTAATAATAATGAAACCTGGGATTTAGGGAAACCAAACCCAAAATGCTTGTGGCAACCAAGGAGGACTGATGTTCTTACCTTTGTTACAGAAGTGAATATCAACTTTTGTTTATAGGAATATTCTCCATTGAGTCAGAAAATGATGTTTTCTTCATTGTGTTGCTTCTCACAGCAATTGTTTACCCATTGCTTCTAAAGGAGATCTGAAAAATTCTGTAGGAAAGAGTAACAAAATAAATTCTGTCCTATGAGAGTCTAGTTTATGCTATAAAACATGAAAGTGTGTTTCCCTTCCAAAGCTTTTCCTTAACATTAAATTCTTACTACTATAAAATCAGAGTTAATCTTACGCACATAAGTATCTGCTTGAACTCTGCTTGTCTCACATCTTTCTTATGATAGCTTGCATCAGTGAGTTTCACAGGGCCAGTAGCATTTGTGAAGAATAAAAATGAGAAATGCCGGCCCAATTGCATGCAAATTGTAGACAAAGTGAGGGGGAAATTTATTCTCCTTCATCAGTAAGGAGGGAGAATGGATTACATTTTAAACATATTTTACTCAAACCCTATGATGAAGATTCTATCAATAAGATACATGTCTTTACAAAAGCTTTGCCATTTTTACTTGACACTTTCAAAAATCTGAAATGCACTCTTAGATGTGACATAAGATACAGGATTTGTTTGAGTAGTAACGTTGTTCTCTTGCAGAAAGCTTTCAGAACAGGCACGAGTACACGCCTGGATGATCGTGTGTATGCAATGTGCCAGATGAAGAGTCAGCCTCTTGTTCATTTGATGAAAATGATACATCCCAACTTGTACAGAATAGACAAGTTGACTGATGAGGTAGTATATGAAGCCTGTTCATAGCATTTTCTAGTTTTAAACTTGGTGTTGTGCTGCAACAATTTTATTGTATTGTAATATAAATGGAACATTTTCCATTAGTGTTAAAAAAATCAAGACAAACATTGTTTTCAAGTTCTAAGTTGCACATACAGTAGTATATTGTGAGCAGATCTGTGGTTTTACTTCATCTTATTTCAGTGATCTGAATAATTCCATGTTTTTCTATTATACAAAGAAAGTAAAGAAAATTGTATGCATTGGAAACAACTTCAGTGTGTTTTTGTGTTTTAGAACTGTCTGGGGTAAATGGGTGTAGTAGATCTGGGGGATAATGCTAAGTTTTATATACTGAAATGAGATACAGATGCCTGCAACAACAACATTCCAGTGGTTTCTCAGACTGAAGTGAATAAAACAGAGTTGTACTTCTAAATGGTTATGATCAGACTAAGAAAGTACTTCATGTACAAACCCAAGTTTTATTAATTCACCTGTTACAGACGTGGCCTAGGAAATGGATGCATTTTTTTAATAATAAGAAGCAAGATGGGGTTTAATCACCAGTCAAAGTTAGTTATAATTGCAAAAATAAGGGGTTTTATAAATAAGGTTTTATGTGGTTTAGTCCGTAGCTTTGGAAAAGTTTATGTAGGAGTTTGTTTCTAAGTGTTATAGAAGTTTATATGGTAAACCGAATAGTTTCTCTTGCAGTGGTATTGTTATCACAACCCCTTAGATATTTGTAGTCTCAAAGTTCCTTTTAGAGTATTTCATAAACTGAAATAGGTGAGTCTAACCTCAGTGATCTTCAGTGGAATTGATTAGTCTTTCTGTACTCCACCTCTCCCAGGATTTGAGAGATGCCAATATCAGCTAGCCTTGTTAAGTTCTTTTCGGGACAGTTAGATTGAAACACTGCCTTCAGTGTGCCTCTGCTGTAAAGAATTAGCAGTGTCTTCAGGAGATCCAGTTTTGTTAGCAAAGGATTTCAGCTCAGTTATTTGGAGTACAATAATACAAAAATAGGGCTTATTTCACCTACTGAAATTAATTGACAAACCACATTTTAAATCATAACAGAATGCTAATCTGCCATTTAGTGCTACTTGAATTTAAAGTATTCGTGACAGAGGCTGCTCTTAAATTTCATGTTTCTTTTTAAAATTCTGTACGATATATTACAGAATTGTTTTTAAATGTTTTTGCTGGTTTTCATTTCTCTTAATGATTGATTCTTGAGAGTATTGAGTAAAGCGTGGAACTTTTCCAAGTGGAATTCAGTAGCCGGATTTTCATAATTATGTATAAATCCCCAAAAACTCCTAATCTATGGCATTATAGTATGATTTTTTTTTTTAAATAGTGACTTTTAGTAATCTTTTACTACGTGGACATGTGCTTAGTCTGTAGACTGTTTTTTCCCTACATTATTTGCAGAATGTTTCACAGATTCTTAAGGTATCTGGCCTGGTTGTGTATTGGAGGGGGAAGCAACTTTGTACTGAAAATACTGAGGGTTGGGTTCATTTTTTTAAAATTACTGGCTTTGTTTGGTTTATTGCTGGGGAGAAAGGCAGGGTATTTTTGGATAATGTCAGTGCAAACAGCCGAGTTGTTTAATCAGATCAGTCATAGTGCTCTGTGGACAAACCCAAGGATCACTTCAGTCAGGATATTAAGGGACTTTCTGTTCATTGAACAGAGTAAAATAATGAACTCTTTCTTACAGGGAGTAGAATTTTATGGTTTTCTGCTCTTGCAACATTTCTAGTGAAATTGAATGAAAAAATGAAAAAACAATGGAGGTTGTTTGTAGAAAACCTAAGTGTCAACACTAGAATTCTTTTGAAATTCTTGCATCTGTAGCATTAAAAATGTTACGTAAGCAACTTAAATGAACTTGCATTATTATGTTTAGGTATTAAAGTAGCCTTTAGGGTAAGTAACATTCTAGAACTGTTTGATTACATAATAATTTTAGACTTAACTTGATATTTTGTTACATGAGAATCCTCAAAATTTTACTAGAGATTAACAGTGGTTTTTTTCTGTTTTGTTTTACCTGGTTAAAGGTAAAATTCTAGTGTTATTGAGTATTGTTTTTTTGTTACAGAGTACTATACATGTAAATGACAGAGTTGTTCCTCAGCCACCTCTACAGAAGTTGTCTGCAGAAAAGTTGACCAGAGAAGGAGCTTTTCTTATGGATTGTGGTTCAGTAAGTTACATATTCCTCTTTTTTAATTTTTTAAGGGGAAAAAAAATGGCAGTGCATTCTGTGTTATTAAAACCAGTTAACTCCCAACAATAACAGTGTTGTGAGTGAGCAGTCCAGGTAACCTGACAGTGATCTGAGTTCCAGTGGAAGGCTTTCATATTTTGATCTGAGGAGTATCTTTGAGGCTATAGAGGTTGATCTTTTTAATGCTAGACTGATCACAATATACCAAGAGTTCACATCAAGATGCTTTTTCTGGAAGTAATGTATTTTTGTTTTCCAAAAGTTATTTTAATGGCTATTAAATTGCCCATACTACAGTATTTAACAAAGCACTTGTCATTGTTGTAGGAACCTTCTCAGTTACTCACAAATGGTGGTTTTATGATTTGTGGCTGGTGTTACGTAAGAGTTGCAAGTGTGAGGGAATTGGAGAGTGAACAAAATCTGTAGATACAGGCTAAGGTATTTTATGTAGAAATTGCACTGAAACACACTTAATTGGATGAAGCATTATGCTACTCAAATAGCAGTCTAGAAGGAGCTTTAAACCTTGTGTGAATGTGAGTGTCAATCTACCTTTTGTCTCCAGACCTCTGAAATAATTACTATGATATGCTTTGATAATTGATACTTTACTGTGGCTTGTTTAGATTGGGAAGTCAGTGTGCAGTAACCAGCAGAGTGGTATGACTTCATAAAATGCGAAGGTTTTCATTTGAGGAAGTTTTTGCATTAACTGTTCCATTATAAATGTGTTCTGCAACCTCATTCCTTCAGTATTTGCAATCTACCTATATTTTTTTGTATGTTTAATGATTTTACTCTGAATATTTCCAATGTACTGATAAGTAAGTGTGTAAATAATGATTACAGACATGTATGTATGAATTGCAACTGGAGCACTCAAGTGATTCATTTGCATGAAAGTTATTATTCTGGTATTATTCTTACTACATCACCACTTGCCTGGTTCTCTAAAGTGTATGCAAGGCCTTTACTAAAACTGATTCTGACATCTTGCAGATTTTTTACCTTTGGATTGGAAAAAACTGTGATAACAACTTCATAAAAGATGTCCTTGGATACCCAAACTATGCATCAGTACCACAGAGAATGGTAGGCATTTCAATGAGTTGAGCTGTATAGTACTTTACACTTGGAATCTGTATTTAATCTATTTTATTTATGCATTTTGAGTTTTTAATTATGTAGCTATAAATGCTGATTTTTTTTTAAATTAGATACCTTCCAACCTCTTGTCAGCTTCATAGGAACTAGATAGAAGTTGTCAGATGCTTCCAGAATGTAAACATGTAAATTTTGACATTCATGAAATGCCCTAAAAGTTGCTCTATAACTTTACTGCTTTTAGTATTTTTATGGAAGTACATGTGCATTCACAAAAATAGAAAGTAATTTCACAGAATGAATACAAAAATTATATTTTCAAATGTGTTAATGGTTAAGATTAGTTACTTTATTGATGCCATGCTTTTCAGAAGCCTTGTGTTCTCTGAACCTGATGTAAGATAACGAATCTATGGTACGACACGATAGGCCTGTAAGTGTTACGTTTTGCTCAGCTTACAAGCCTTGAATCAGTGTTAAAAGTGAGACATCTATCTATTAAAACATCAAAGACCCTTGGATGTGTGTTTTGGTAGAGGGATTTTTGTGTTACAACCTGTACCTATAGTCTAGTTCATGAAAATGAGCAGCAATTAGAGAATTCTCCTCTTCAGTGAGTAGTGATCCCAAAATGTTAACAATTGGCAGGTAAGGATGGACCCTTTTAAGACACTCCAGGAAAGTTCAGAATCAAATGATTATATTCAGATAGTATCAAAAATACATCAGTATGGAAACACATAGGAAGACATTTTCTGCTTATTGTTGCAGAGTATTCAGAAGGAAAATTACAAGAATAGGTTAAGAGAAGTAAGCTATGAAACTACTATAAAATTGGAGTGCTTGTTCAGAGTTTTGTATTGCATGTATTAGCAATTTAAAACTGTCCCCTCTGATCAGGTGGTGGTAACTATTAGTTAATATCGTTTTCAGGAAGAGCTCGGATAAAGGCAGGATGATAATTTTTTCTAGTGGCTATATAGCACCTATTATAATGAAAATTAGACAAAAACTAACAAAGTTATCTGCACTTTTCAATTATGCCCTCCATTCTACAACGGTAGCAATGGAACTACTTTAACTCTGAAATAAATTCTTTTTTGTCGTATTAATTGTCTTAAAGGTTATGCTTGCTGAAGAGTTGGTGTATTTAGCACAGTGAATTGCTCAAATCTTTTTAATTCTATTTTTTCCACCTTATTCCCCAACCAAATAGTCCAGTATAATCTTTCCATTGCTTTTTACTTAAAATTCAACTTTCACTTCTTGTATTGTTCATCTCTTCAGTGATGCAAAGTGCAACATGTAGAAACTTGACTGACAGGGGAAGATACAGGCAAGAAGACTGCAAAAGCAGCATTGTGAAAAGACAACTTTTTAAATGAACTTGCTGTCTAAAATCTTTTGCACTTAAAACACAGTTTAAAATGTACTCCTTCCTAGATAGCAGTGCAGCACAGATGTTACTGAAGTATTGTCCTTTAAGCTGAAGAAAAGATCTACATGCGTAAATCCATGGTTGGTAATTTCGTAATAGAAATTGTAGCTTGAGTCATGGTATGACTTTCAGGACCTATTTTTCTTAAATAGCTTTGATAAGAAAAGATGATGATTTCTTTCAATTACCTTCAACCAGACGCAGCTTCCTGAGTTAGATGCACCTTCTTCAGAAAGGACGCGATCTTTTATATCTTGGCTTAGAGACAGTAGACCTTTAAGTCCAGTTCTTCAAGTAATAAAGTAAGTATTTCTGTTAGATACTGAGTTGTTTCTAGCAACTTGTGTTTGCAATTTCTAATTAAGACTGGTGAAAAGTGAGTATGTCTGGCCTGGAAGAAACGGAATAATAATATCTTTCCAGCTGATAATGCTGTTACCTAAAATCACCTAGTGAGGAAGGTCATCTTTTAATCCAGTGCAAATTCAGTTCCTAATAGTTTTATTGGTAGGAATTGGTTGTGTATTTTTATATTAGGAATCTACTAAATCAGTGAATGTCCGTATGACCAGTGATGTTAACCAAGTTAATTTCTGGTATAGCTTTTATGATTTCAATATCTACATACAAAAAAGATTTAAGTAAAGTTAGGAATCTGTACATGGTTTAATAATTGTATGTATTTGTTACCGAGATCAATAGGAGAGCAGTTGATTTCTGCTAGGTGAGGCAAGTTCTGAAGCCTTTTCAAGCCATGACCCACGTAAGGAAGTTTAAATTCTACAAAATTACTGTACTTCAGATTACATTTCACTTGTAGAGTACTCGGTTTACTGAGCCATACGGGAGATCACTTTTTACAGAATATGATGACTTACTCAGAAAAATAATGCTGAAGTATGGCACTGAACCTCTTAAGCTGTTGGCATTGTGGATGCTGCTTGAGTTGCAAGTAGTTCTGAGACACCATAATAAGTAGGAGAGCTTTGCTGCATGCTGTGCAATACCAGGACAGAGGACTGTGTCCCAGCAAATTTTTATTGAGGCAATAATTTTTGATACTAGGTCTTTGACATGTTTACCTTCTCTGTGCTATTGTCAAGTAAGAAAATCTGGGGAGGGGATTGAGATTACATGTAAGCAGGCAGAGGTATAATTTTTGCATTTTTTCATTTCCACCAGCATATTTGTTAGCTTCAAAAATAAAAGAATTTTTACATTTCCTTTTTTGGATTTCTGCAAGATACTTTAAATGCAGTATTTCACCTACTTTTCTACCATTTCATACTTCTTAAAAAGATGTTGTTGTTTGATAGTGTATTGCAAACTTCAAGTTTTTTTCTAGACTTTGGATTATTTGCAACTGTAGTGTCTTTGAACTGAATTTAGATTCCAAAGGACAGTAAGCAATTGATTAGAATTTATACCTCTGTTTGAATTTGCAGTCGATTTTTTGCTCAAAGTTTGATTTTGCTCAATACTTTCTTTTTTTCTTTCAGAGATGAGAACCCTGCCAAAACAGATTTTTTTCAGCATTTAATTGAGGATCGGACAGAAGCAGCTTTCTCATATTACGAATTCCTGCTTAATATTCAACAGCAGATTTGTAAGTGACCAAGGAATAAGTAGAAGAAAAAGTCTGACTTCAGACAGAAGCATGGGCCAAGGGAAGCATATAGGGAGTTACAGAAGTGGATGCCTGTTCTTCACAATATACAGTGACCAGCACTGTTTTGGAAGCTTTACAGCTAACTAAGTATACATTTCCAAAAGAAAGTTTCAGATTTACTTCAGTCTAAAAGTGCTACGAGTGATGAAGCTGTTACACTAGTAAACTTTAAAATTGGTTTGTACACATTTCCAGTTGTGCAGCGGTATGGTGCTCTGTTTATTGCAAGCTGGTGAATTTATGTAGCTCTGTGGGATGATATTTCTTAACAAAATGTACAATTAGGTAAAGCCTTTTTTCATACATTTATTATAGTAGCCCTTCCAGATCCAAATCCTTAACAGAGATGTCAAAGGGCAGTGATATATGTTGGTTGTTTATATGAATTTCTTTTTAAAAGGAATGATTCATATTTACTAAAGACTTCAGCAAATTCCCTGTGAAAGTTGTAGAGTTTCAGTAAAGTAAATCAATTGTAGAAATAAAATATATATTGTACATAAGTATTACATTTGTAAAGAAAATGTAAAAAATGTAACTAAAAAAAAAACCTAGCTCAGTGTGCAGAATTGTTGAGTGCTCGATGATGATGAATTGTTTTGTCCCAGGCTAGAAAATGAAGTTGACTATTAAAACATGCTAAAAAACCTTATCAATGTAGAAGGAATACAGCTGCTGCTTCTGTTAATTTTAGGTGATTTTATTTATGATTGGCTTACTAATTAAAATATTTTGCTTTATCATGTGGTTTGATATTTATGCAACTATAATCATTTTGCAGCTAAACTCTTAAACTGAATATTGAAGAGAACATGTTTACCACTTTATTCCACAGACCTGTGGAAGGGAGAAAACACCACATAATCAGAAATGAGCTTTTGATACAGAGTTCCTAAACCCCTCCTTATGTATTATCCTAAAGGAGGCATCTCTGTTAACCTTGTTTTGTGTTTTGTAACTACTGTAGTCTTGGTCCAGGTTTCTGTAAATTGTGTTGTCTGCCGTTCAGAGTAAGTGTGGGTAATCATTCACACTTGAAGATTTGAATTCTGCTGTGACCTAAAGAAAAACAAGAAGAGATGTAAAAATGAATCACCTTACATCAGTGAAAGTAAAGGCTTTCAAATGACAAAATTCAAAATGTAATCACACGTACATATTTCAGAAACCTTATTCTTCCTAATGTTCTGATAACTCAATGGTTTGGGCTTTTTGATAGATTTATGACAAATTTTTTAAATTTGGGTGTTAAGTTAGGATGGTTTTGTTTGACTTTTTTTTCGAGACACATTAGAATTCATGCATAAAGCGCAATCACTCACACTTAGTCTTCTGAATTTTGTGTATCTGTTTGGCTTAATGAAGTGTGATTACAAGGGAATAATTAGGTACAAAAAAGTAAATGATGATTAGTATGATTACATTTTAATTTAATGCAGCCTTGAAAATGCTGACAATTGTATTTTAACTGCTATAGCCCCTGAATCAAATAGTCAAGGAGAAAATGTACTAGCTATGGTTTGCAAATGCTTTAAAAGCTACAACGATTAAATTGCGCAAATAGAGTTACTCTGCATGTTAGCACTAACTCATTGTTTGGAGAAGATACCATATAAGTTATATTTGTGTGTTGTCCTTAACTAAATGTGTTTAAGTTACACAAAGAACTACATAAGAGAAACTTTCCATTTAGTAAATTAATTTATCATGTAATAAATGTCTGAGGCAATGCTGAATGTTGTCCTGAAATCAGACCTTCAGGATTTCAGTGCTTGTTTGTAAGTTAATGTGCATTCGGTGAAAGCTAAATGCTGCTGAAGAGTGGGGCATCTTAAAAATCATTTGTATTTGCAAAGATGAGAAGGGCATGTGAAAATTTTAAATGCACCATGATAGATGCTTCTGATTTGTGAGTTTGGTATTGATATCTGGGAACACATTATGCCATGATTAATTGCAACATATTCTGTTAAATCATTTCGTAAAGCTTTATTCTTCTAGTATAGTTTTTGTATATAAAAATTATGAAAAGTACATCTTGAGAGCTATTTGTTCAGTAAAATTATTACACAGCACAGAGAATATAGTTATTTTTTTACTAATATAGAGCACACCTCCATTCTGACTATCTCTGGTTTAAATTTTAAAAAGACTGTCTTATGGAAATAGCTTGAATTTTAAACGTCTCAGGATTCATGGTACTGATTTTAGTGTTTTGATCAATAGAGTATCTGTAGGCGTGGCAAGAGTATCTCTCTGAAAAGGACCTGGGGGTCCTGGTGAACAACAACCTGTCTATGGGGCAGCAGTGCCCTTGTGGCTAGGAAGGCCAATGGGATCCTGGGATGCATTAGGAGGAGCATCGCCAGCAGCTCTGGGGACGTGAGCCTGCCCCTCTGCTCAGCCCTGGTGAGGCACATCTGGAGTGCTGTGTCAGTTTTGGCCTCCTCAGCACAGGAGAGACATGGAGCTCCTGGAGCAGGTCCGGTGGAGGCCACAAGGGTGATTAAGGGACTGGAACACCTGTCTTTTCAGGAAAGGCTGAGAGAGCTGGGCCTGTTCAGTCTCAAGAAGAGATGACGGAGGGGACCAACCACATCAATGTCTGTGAGCATCTGGAGGAGAGTGTCGGGACAGAGCCAGGCGCTTCTCGGTGGTGCTGAGCCAGAGGACTCAAGGCAATGGAGAGAGACTGATGCACAGGAAGTTCCACCTGAATATGAGGAAGAACTTCTTTACTGGGCAGGTGACTGAGCACTGGAACAGGTTGCCCAGAGAGGTTGTGGAGTCTCCCTCACTGGAGATACTCAGGAATCACCTGGTCACAATCATGTGCAATGTGCCTTGGGATGACCCTGCTTGAGCAGAGAGGTTGGACCAGATGACGCCCTGTGGTCCATCCCAGCCTGACCCATTCTGTGATCTAAAGAACAGTTTTTCTTAAAATGGCTCGGATCACACAACTACTAGAAGATACACATCAGAAGATTAATCCCCCAAGGGATGTACTGTGAAGATCAATAAGCTTGTTGCCTATGGAGTGAGATTTTGGAGAAGAGATAAAAGACGTGCTTTTGTTTCTGCTTAAACAAAGTGCTGACCTGTGCAAAGCAGCTCTCTAGCCAGGCTATTCTAGGGATTTACCTTTTCTCAAAGTGTCTTCCACACTGCGTAATATAAATTGTCTGTTTCATTAAAAATCTAAGATTTGCCAGGGAAAATATTTCCCAGCTCCAGCTATGTAAGTCTTTGGGCGATCAGTTCATATTCTCAGTATTTTAAATACTGACAATGGGCATCCGGTTCTATGTCTTAGTTCTAAAAGCTACATCTTGTATCTCTTGTACCAAGTAAATAGTATGAACATTCCTGTGGGAAAAATTAGAGCCCAGGAAGCACTTACAATGGTAGGACACATGATGCAGTTTCCCCAAGAAGCGTTATTTAGCTTGATTCTTTGTTTCTAAGCTTATTAGAAACAAACCTATTTCTTAATCCTGGTGTAGAGCTTCATGCCAATGGAGAAAAGATGACCAGGTGCAGGTAATTTTATTTTGCCTTGGCTTTCTGTACATTTTGTCAGATACTGAAAAGATAGTTTTGTCATAGCTGGTGTTTGTAAAAAGTAAAAAATCTGTTGTTAGTAATTCTGAGAGTTAAGACCTCTTCAGTAGTTTTAAATGTGGAGTCATGTTTTTTTAAGTCAAGTAGATTTTGAGAATTTTACGATAAAAGTTTCAAAATATGGAATGCAAGTCTGTTGATGAGGAAATAATTACAACCTCAGGCACTGACTTCTGTAGTTAGAAGTATTAACTTATGCATTAGAGTCTGGAAAGATCTCGTTTTGATTTTAGTTTTGGAATGTATTTTTTCTCCGCACTGTATTCTGATAGCAGGCAGGATGTAACCCTGCAGAAGGTCAACAGCCCGTTTCAGTGGCAGTGAGCATGAAGGTCTGAGGCTTTAGCTGGTGATGAATTTATGCAACATCCTAAATATTTGTCCATTATGTAAACAATTGCTTAAATGACTTTCTGTTTAAAAGCAGTTTTTCATATTTTAATTGTTAAATCTTTTATATAATATTTGCTGGTAGTTCATTCTGTTTTAAAAAAGGGTAGAGAGGGTTTTACATACCCTGTTGTTTCTCAGATTTTCATAAAGAAGGTAGAATATAATTAGAATCACAGATATTTCTGATTTTTAGCATACCAGGATTTTTGGTGGAGTTGTGTTGGGAATTTTAAAGGGAATGGGAAAACTGTAATGATGTGTTGATGCAATTTCTTTACCTCCCAGCGCCTAGAATTAAAAAAAGAAAACCATTTCTAGTAGTCTTGCATGTCTTTACTTAAACTGATGTTATTTTATATTCAAATCAGGAATCTGGAAATGTATGATTACAACTATTGCAACTAACTGGGATTGAAGTCTCTCTTGAGAACATTTTGTTTTGCCTCGCAAGCTACTATGATGATTCCTGTTCATGGAAAATCCAAAGGCATTTCTACTTTTTTGAATACAGCAAGAGAATTCTCCCATGATTAGTGTTGTGTAAAAGATTATTACAACAGCAGTGACAATTCAACTAACTACATAATAGATCTTTCTTCATTTTATGCTTCAGTCCTGACTTCTTACTGATTTCCACTTGCAGGGCCTTTGATTCCTATACAAGGCCAAATTCCTGTGCAATTTGGATAATTAGAAAAATTCAAATACTTTGCAGAATTTCTTCTTACTTTCCTTTGGTGGTCCTTAGCAAAAGGAGCTGCCTAAGACTTACCAGTTATGCACAGGACTTTAGTGTACACTTCTACAGAAGATAAAGAGAGGAGATGGCAGAACTCCTGGAAATAATTCACAGCCTGTTTAAAATTTGTTTTCTTGAAAAGGTGAAAGGATTAAAACTTTTTATTGCACCGGTTTACCTTTATGATTTTCAGGTTTATATTTTCTGAAAGTTACTTGTGAGGCTTTTATTTGATTTTTTTTTTTTTTAATATTAAGAGAACCCTACCCTAGAGGTATCAGCAAAAACAGATCTCAAATTACAGCCTTAATCATGTTACCATGAAAAGAAAAGTGTCATTTTTACAAAGGTCAGGAGTGCTGGAAGGGAGTACTGTTTGGCTAGCAAGTATTTATAATACTTCTTTTCTTGGTTTTATCAACATGAGTAGAAAGTCTCTACTTGAAAGACACTGAGGCCTTGGGGGATTCTTGAGTGTTTATTGGCATAAGAATTCTCAAGCATGAGAAAGAGTTGGTGATAATTAACCATCTTGGTAATCTGCTAGCCACAGGAAATGTTACTCCCATATTGTTTGAAAAGATGTTTAAAAAATTAACAAAATACTTCCATGTTAGGACATCATTTGGGGGGAAAAGTAACATTTAGGAAAATACTTTCTTATGTTGATGATTTCTGTAGATACAATGCTTTCAAAAAGTTCTGCAGGCTTTAAATCTCAGCTTTTATGAGTATGAAATGTTGCTAAAAATTACTTGATGACCTAACGCTGAAGAAAAGGAAAAAAAAAAACGTAGCAGTCATCTGTAGCTAAGGAATTCTTCCTGCTCTTTTCTTTTTGGCAGCTGAATATGGTGCCTTCATTTTCTGAAATAGAGCTTAGGAGAAGCCGTAAGTAAAACTGGAATCACTGGTATATGTGCTGGATGTCTTCATCCAGATTGCTGAGCATGTGCAGAGCTTCTGAAAGATTGGTGCTTTTCTATCCAGATGTTCAAGTTTAGCAATTTCTTGCAATATGGCTGTATTTCAGAGTGCCTTATATATTTATTCAAAATAAAAAGCCATTTGAGTTTCCAAGCTTCCCCTTTTCCCTTATCCAAGCTATTATTTCTAATTACCAAAACTATGTACGTGAAAGTGTAATTTATTCTTGGAGAGCAAGCATGAAATCTTTCAACCTTCTGAACTCCACTGTTTGCAAACTAATGTTTTCAAACTCCGTTGGAAGAAGAGTGGAAACTGCCTCTGCAACGATGCCTCTGGCATCTCTGGCAGTGTGGGTGGATTGGTTCCGCAGGAGGAACGCAGCCGTTGGGAAAAGCAGCGCGCGAGGGACCTGTCAGCTGCTCCAGCACTGTCGAGCTGCAGCTGCATCGTTGGCGTTGTCCATCCACTGCCCCAGCATCCCGTCTCCTTTAAGAGTGACTGGTGTCAGATGGTTGGGGTGAAAGATGAGAAATCCCCAGTGTGTAACTTGTCCTACCCTGAGCTGCCTCTCTTCCTTACATATTTAGAGATCAGCTTGATATATAATACCCTTGGCGTTTTTGCTAATCAGAATGACTGAGTATTGTTGACCTTAGATTGAATAATTTCTAATGAAAGGTTTTGCAGTCTAATTACCTGTGGAGAAAAGTATATTTTCTTCCTTCTCTCTGAAACATTCCAAATGTTCTGTAGCTTCCTGAACTGGGGAGAACAGGAGACAGCAAGCTACTCTATGCCATTCTTTCTTTAGTACACTGTTGGGTCTTCTCCTTAATTTGCTTTCTAAGGCTTTCAGTTTCTCAGTGTGTTTAAATTTCTGCTGGTGTTCCTAGGTCTTTCCACACCACTTCTTAGGATTATACTTGAGATAAGGTACCTGGTACTTTGCAAGGTATCACAAACGGTGTTGCATGAACTGGTTTACATAAAGGTGAGTATTGCCAGCCTTTTCCCTCTTCTCCTTTTTTGCATCCTAACTTCTTGCTACCATGAAATTTGGTAATCAGTAATACCCAGGTCTTTAAATAAGTGTGTATGTGGGTGTTATAAAAAATAAGTTATGTGTTATGGCTTCCTGGAGAAGTTTAAAAAAACCAAAACCCTCTTGGCCCTCCTCCATGGCAGTTTCCTAAAACTGGAGAAAGAATTTTCCAGCTCCATACTTGAAAGTTTAGGACATGTCTTAAAAAAAATCAACTGGAAGTAGCCGAAATACTGTAGATAGTTGTGGAAACCACGCATGTTGTGGAAAAGGTTTAGGCAAGACTGCAAGACTTCCTGAAGCAAGAGTTAGGACTTTCAAGAATGTCCTTCAGCTTCAACTTGTGAGCTTTGCATGAATCAAATACAAAATTGCTTAGGAGCCAGCCTTTTCTCAAACACATTGCTGTGCTTCTGGCAGCCTCTCTACCTTAGCCTAAGACAATAACAGGGCAGACAACATAGTATCACCTTGAAGGGAGGGAGGACTATTACCCAAAGAAAGAATACTACCACAGAAACCCTTGCACAAACGTGTTCTGCAGGACAGGCAGATGGAGTACAATGTCCTGGGAAGGGATGAGGGTTGGAGTGGATGCTCAGATCCCTGAGTATTTGCAGAAAATTGGATGTCAGAATTCTTAGAATTAATATGGTTGTGACTCACAGAGTGCTCAGCTCTGGTGGTCATTCGCAATGAGTGGTGTGAAATTACTTAATGCAAACTAACAAAAAGAACTTGTCTGTGTAGGTATGCATTACTTACTTTAGTATATTGAACATTTACATTTATTCAAGGAGTCATTTGTCACTGCTATTTGCAGGGTTTGGACTGTAAAGTCCCCTTATTTCAGCTCCCCTCATTCAACCTGATGGCACATTCTGTGTGTGTGAGTGAAGTGTGTTGAGCTGTGCACAGCCATTACTCACTCTCAGCTGCTAGCACTGAATGCTTAGGCAGGGGTTTCACTGAGGTGCCCTCACCACGAGGGTTGTGCTGAACAGTCATTGCTTCCTATCCAACACCCATGACACTACATTTGCATGTTCTCACATTTTAAGCCATCAGTCACTCAGGTGTAGGTCATAAAGGGGGCCTGAGTGAGGAAAAGCATTTCCCACACTCTGTTTAATAGTGCAGGTGCCAAACTAAAGTCTTGAGTTTTGTCCCTGTGGCAGAGTGGTGCAAAAGGAACCAGAGTCCGAAAACAGCCAAAGCTCTGCCTGATGTGGATGGTGTATCCAGGGAAAAGGAAACAGCTGAACTTTTCCAGCATGCTACCGCTCTCTGATGACAGATGCCTTGAGCACGAGCTGGGCCTGGAATGGCTCCAAAATTGAAACTCTAAATGGGAGATCTCCACCCATATCTTTCCTGCACATTGATTGTGTGTTTCTCCCTGGAGCTGTGGCTCCAGGCCGATTAGGCTGATTTCCCTGTGCAGTAGTGCCCAAAGGGGAAGTTCTGCCCTGTCCCCACACTATTGCACCAGCTCCTCCCATCCACAGTCCTGAAACCACTTCTTCTGAGACACAGGTAATTCACAACTGCACAGCAAAATAAACTCTGCAAAGAGCCAGAGTATGCCTGTGGCCTTCCATGTCTCCCTATACAAACCATTCCTGTTGTTTCACCTGCCTGCAGGGCTGTGAGTGCCCAGCACCTTGAGGGATGTAGACTATAAACCTCATTTTATCCCCCAGAAATATGTTGGTGATAGGGACTTAGAAACTAGCAGGACTCTGCTCTTTGAGACCCTGAGGTTGTAGGGAAGGCTCTTTACTGAAAAGCTGCATTGTGTAGGTACCTGCTGCACAAAGGCCTACTGGGCTGCTAAAATTATATTGGGAATAGGGAAGTAAAACCTGGAACGCTGCTTCTGTAAGTAGAGCAAACTTGAACTTGTGACTTGATTAGAGTACACGAACAATCTTTGCTGTAGATGCTTACATAGATGCAAATGAACTCCTAGTGAGTTGGCCTGTGTTACCATGCTGAGATCAATTTAAATGTCAAGCTGCAGCCTTTCCCTATTGGTCCTGTTCTTTCTTTACCTGAACCTTTTTGGGAGATGGGCTTTGAACCATACTCTGCTGATTTCCTGCCCAGTTCAGGCCGTATTTGTGTTTGCAGTCCTAAGCTGAATAATACTGCTTAGCTGTGAATTTTTTGAGGGGTTTGTGCCTATCAGAACAAGTAATCCTTTGTGCTATTCCTGTATTGTTTCTAAATGTGATCATTATTTTCATAATAACTGATGCATCAAAGATACATTTACAAGCTAGAGAAACCATGTAAGGAAGTGTAAGCAAAAGAGGACACACAGTAAAAAGACTCAGAAGAGGGAGGAAAAAAACAAGGACTGTGAATGATGCCTTTAATTGCAACTCAGATCTCTGCTCTACGGACTTAATACTCCAGTACAATTTAGACAGCCTGACAACTCTGTAATAAGTGTAATTTATGATCCTCCCCCTCTAAGCACTTCTCTCATGCCTTGAGTAAGAATTTATCTCTGTAATTGGAGTCCAGGTATTTTCCCATGTGATGTCATGCCTTCCAGCAGTTTATTTAGGAAGTCTTACAGGCATGATCCCCTGCTCTGTATAAACTACAGAGCTTTTATTTGTGTTCTATGCCAAGTCTCACTCTTTCTTTACTAGAGCAGAAGGATTAGTATATTGGTACAGGCAGAGTTAATATTTTGCAATGAGCTCTTCTTTTATACCTTGAAGAGAGATTTTTTGCTCTGTGCAATGGGAAGGAGCATAATTTTCCCTGACGAAAAAGTTCATCTGTACACTGAATGGCACAGTGCTGATACCATGTCCAGAAGGAGCAAAAAAATATATATGTGCTCCCCTCTTCATAAAAACATAGGAGTTTGGGTTTCATTCTTGTGGCTTTTGGGAGAATTCAGGCTGTTTGCTAATGACTTGTAAAGACCTTACCTGGAGTTCTGCAAGCAAGGCTTGAAATCTTAGATCATATTTGTGGCTGAAAAGTAGAGATTTTGCAGCAGCTTTTCATCACCAGATGCAAGATAAATCTGAGTATAGACATGGTTTGGAGAAGATGTATCAAATAATTTTATTCCATGTCAGTTTATTTTTTGTTTTGAACTAAAATATGCAGGAGTTAAGAGAAAAACCTCTAGCTGTTGGTGTTCAAGTGAGATGCATTGGAAAATTTTATTCCAGGAGTATGCTGAAAGTAGGAGGAGGATATCCTGTTCACTGAAGGAGGACATCATAGAACTACCTGAGAGAGAGAACTTCAAGCTGTTTGCTGTGGGTTTGGTATTGTTGGGACTTTTAAGCTTTGTCATCAGATTTTTTCTGCTCTTTTTCCCTTACCCGCCAGCTCTGGAAAGGTACCTGTGAACAAACAAGGAAGCATTAAAAGAACTCTGATGAACAAAACAAGTCAGAGGATGAGGAACCGGGCTCTGGCTTCCCTGTAGTCACAGCTGAAGTTACATCTAAGCACATTTGTTTCCTTGAGTGGTGGAAACATCATCCTATAATTGGGGTCCTGATTAACTTTGTCATTGGACTCCTGTAGCTGGCTAATAAAGGTGATTACCCTGTAATTAGGCTGTGTGCATTACATTTCTGTCCATATTTGAAATATAATGCACAGCCCTTTCAATTACTTTCCTCCCTGTGTTGAGGGTAGAGATCTCTGCCCTTGCAGTTGTGTGTTTCTGACCATCCAGTTGGTGAGACACATTAGGAGTTAGGGTGCTTTGGAACAGCTTGGTATTTGGCCCAGTTTTTAATTCAGAAGGTTATTTGTGTCCTCCTGTCCTGTCTTAAAGTTTATGTTGAACTGAATGACACTTACCAGACAGACCCTCTGCCACTTGGGAGCACTGTAGCCAGGCTCCCTCTTATTCCCCCTTGGTTTCATGCTTTCCTAGAAATCCCTCTGGTTTTATTTTAGTAAATAGTTTTTTCTTTTAAAAATACCCTGGAGAATATAACTTGAAATATAACTCTCAAGTCTGTAATAATCTGCTTGTTTTCCTAGTCACTTTCTTACTGGAAGTGTGAGCAGTCATGTATACCTGATACGAAGAGAACCTTTATGCTGTGAACATGTAAGTCATTTCCCTCTAAGTGCTGTTTTCTATTGGCAGAGCACATAGATAATAAAAGGAATGAGATTAATTTGTATCTCACAGAACAAGAAAACTCATTCAAAGACAGTGGCAAGTTAATAAAATTTAACTTCTTGTTATCAACTACACTGTAAGCATGGTGGGGAGAGAGGGGAACAGACAAAAATTTGGGAACTGGCAAGTTATCCTAAAAGCTGTCCCACTTGAACACTCTTCAAGTCCAGACCCTGTTTTAGTGGTTACACTCAAACTTCACCTTTCCCTCCGTTTTACAGGCATTTTATTGGTGTCTGTGACCCTAGTGATGTTTCACAGCATTTTTTTTATATTTACTATATTCAGTGGCTATGAACAGATAAATACAATGACAATTTTATGTAGAATTTTCTTTGTCAAGTGTTTGTTATA
Organism: Atrichornis clamosus; assembly: GCA_013400975.1. Taxonomy (NCBI): domain Eukaryota; kingdom Metazoa; phylum Chordata; class Aves; order Passeriformes; family Menuridae; genus Atrichornis; species Atrichornis clamosus. Next base: position 56,367 of record WBMZ01010083.1, read on the forward strand.
TATGATGTTAATTTAGAAGTGAACTCCAAGAGGATATATTTTGAGGTATCATTTGAAAAAAATCCCAGCTAAGTTACAGTGAACAGTGAGTACTTACAGTAGAAACTGTAAGACCCAAAACATGTTGCTTAGCCAACAAAGCAGGAGTTGCTCCACGAGACAAATGTACAGGTGTGAAAGGTAAATAGATAAATTTAGGATAGGTTTTTCAAAGAGTCATCTTTTTAAACTTGGCAGTGCCTAATGTTCTCTTATTTCTCCTGCCTGCATATAAAAACATGAGCCTTGATTCCCAATCCCCTACATAAGCAAACATCCACAAGTTGCTTTGTATATCAGTACTTCTCTGCTCCTTATCAACGTTTTAAAACGAAGTACCAAAAATAAATGTAGCATTGAACAATGACCAAAACTAAATTATCTGTTTTCTAGTACTGACACTGATTTTTCCTCCCCAAAGAAGATAATTTTGATAAATCCATCACTATGCGGTAGAAGTATTAAAAAACAAAAAAAAAGCCAGTTGCCATGACCTTGTTACCTCTGCTTGATAAACCCATATATATTACATCTTGAATTAATATACTTAACTAATAAATCCTCATTTCACTTTGGCAACTTTGTGGATCTTAATATAATTTATATAATAATGTACATAAAGTTGAGAAATTAACTTTTAGTTTTGTTAAAGGCAAATTACTGCCATCAAGTGTGCAGTTGTGGAGTTTTCCACGAGAGTGACGCTTTCAGATCTGCAACAGCCCATTTTCTAAGTTCCTTTGGTCATCCTCAGGTAAAGTTTTGTTTTGTGCAGCATTGCTGTGGAGGAACGTCATAAAGGGTGGAGAAAGCACAGGAATACAACAGCGGTTCCTTGTATGTTTCCCTGAGGGAGTGCCATGGGTCTGATGTGCTTCAGTGGTTTGTACTGAACATCAAAACCTGTTTGTGGGCATGGAGGTGACACCAAACAAATGACTGAATAGGAACGGGTGAAGCCCTGCTAATTGCGCTGCAGCTGTAAACAAAACTCCCTCGTAAACTGACGAGCTCCGAGAGTGTCTTTCTTTTGCGCTTTCTTTAGGTTGTTCATTTCTGTGGTACCAGAATGTGTTTATTTCACTGAAACCCAGGAGTAGCGGTAGTCCTGTTCCTCAAAAAAAGGGCAGTACTCAGCGACAGAAAAGCCAGGTGTTCTGGTAAGACAGGCATTTGTGGCTGTTTAAATCTTTTTTATAGAAATCCGGTTTCAATTACAGGAAGGAGAAGCAGAAGAGGGGGGCCAGCACCTGTAACCAAGGGGCGGTGGGTTGAGCCCGGCGGGGCGATAGCGGCTCCCGGCCGGGCGCCGGCGCATCGCAGCCGCCGGGGATCGCCCTGTCCCGCGGGACGGAGGGAGCGGCCCGGCCCGGCCCGG